>LPNX010741157.1:117942-143523 GCA_001517045.1 Pseudotsuga menziesii | reverse complement strand
CGCTTTGTGCTTGTCAAGTGAGCCATCTGATCTGTATTTGTTCTTGTACACCCACTTGCAGCGAATTGGTTTGGTTCCAACTGGAGGGTCAACCAGCTTCCAAGTTCCATAATTCATGAGTGCATCATACTCATTCTGCATAACTTCTTTCCACTCAACTCGAGTAGAAGCTTCTTCAAAGGAAGTTGGTTCAAAGTTAGCAGATAAATTAAATTCACAATCAAATGATACATCCATGTCATCACCTGAATTATCTGCTTCTCCCCCATCTTCATGTCTTTTTGAACTTCTCGTTCCCGTCTTTCCAACTTCATCCGGATGCTATAGAAGAAACTTCAGAGAAAGAAGAAACTTCAGATGCAGAGAAACAAGAAGCTTCAGTTCAAGGGAGGAAATCGCAGTCACTCCATGCACAGGAATTAGGTCAAAAAATTAGGGTTTATGCAGTCTCCAACGGTCACAAGTAATACAACACCAAAGGTTTACCTCCACGCTGTATTCTGAAGGCGTGAATCTTCACGCAGCTGACTGAGGGCGTGAAAAGCCGAGCTGAACGACCAACACTTCACGCAGTTGAAGAGAACAGTATCTCTTCACTAATGATCTTCAATCTCCATGCACTAAGTCTTCAATCTTCAACAAATTCTGAATACTGAGATCTCACCATGGAACAAAAACTCGGGTTGCAGCTCGTGTTCACGGGTAGGAATAATTGAGGTCGCAGCTCACACAACATGATTTCACATATATCATGTGGATTTTTCCATTCTCAAGGATAAAACACACGGCTTCTACAATGAAGATGATATGGATGGAGGGAGAGTGTAGATGCTTGCACAAATCTCTCAATGCAAGCATGGAGAATATCTCAAATTAGACTCGTAGCAGAATAATACACATACAAAACGCTCGCGGGATTAGGGTTTCACGCACAGTGGGAGCACTCTCAAACAAAAAATGGAGGAGTCTCTACACAATCGCAGCACAAAAAACTCAACGTGAAGGAATGTGATTCATAAAACACAACAATCTCTACCTCAGGAAACGGTCCTCAGCACGCGCAGCTCCAGCTTTGGGTGATTATCGCACAAAATTCCTCAACATAGTTCTGAAATTGTAATGCATACAATGAATGTATGCAGGCTGGTAGGAGAAACGCTCAATTCTGATCAGAGGGTAGACACATTAATGGGCTAGCAGTCTGGCAATGCACTGGCAAGCATACAGGCAGGAGTTATGGCAGGTGGTGCTCTGATACCATTGTTAGGTAAATAACTCCCGAATTCATTCTATTCTATTGCTAATGCATACATTTATACATTTCATATGGTGGTTGAGATTCATCTTCCAACCAGCCTTTTCACCTTCCTATGTAACTATTCATATTCCTATTATTTACACTAACGTATAATCCTGACGGATTATATTCCAACAAGATCTACCCTCGACAATCAAGTCTGCAACGTTACAAACCAGTGCATTATTTGTGATAACGTGCACCACATTTTGTGGGCCTACTTGCTTGAATTTGCTTTTTTTTAGCAATGAATTTGCTATCTTTTAGCAAATGTTAGCAATGAATTTGCTATCTTTTACCTCACTTGAATAATCTTATCAAGAACATGGCTTCTTTTGGTAATGATGCAATGACATAAATTAATGGCTTGTGCTTTGTATCAGTCCATCCCTTTGAAATAATGGAAACCCTTGAGCTACTCCATGAGCTATGAATGGGTTATAAAACATCCTCCTCTTTCTTGAGCAAGACTGTTTTGAGTTTTTCATAGTTTGGACCCTTGAAACCTCAATGGATGTGTTAATTGCCCTCACTAGATCTTGCCAATAAGGGAACCAAACCACATTAAAAGGGATACCACAAGCATAGATGGCCCTTGCCACTCTTGTCTCAGCTTGTCTCCCTTAATTGTTGAGCATTTTGAGCAACTTGCTATCTTTACCTGTGGTAGGAGGTTTTGATCACTTCTTCAAGTTGCATCGCGCTCTTCTTCCTTGTTTCATGGACAGTCCTTGGCTCACTACTAGCAACCAAGTGAGTATTTCCCACAATACCACTACTGATATTTTTTCTTTGCTCTTTCAACCTTTGAGCATCATTATGCACATTGGAACAATTGGCCCTCACCTATGGATTTCTGGAACAATTGGCCCTCAACACCCTTCACCCCTTCATGCAAACTGCGAGCCTTGACCCTTGTGTAAGAGCCCTTTTAACTCTTTCTATCTTCACATAAAGTTAAGCTTCTGTTAAGATTTTAAGAGTTGTTATGTCAAAACAAAATGATCATTGAAAGAATGTTAAGCATAGTGTATTTAGACCCAACAAAACTTCCTTGGTATAGACTTCAACCAAATACATTGTAAGACCCTAGAAATAAGACTAGTTGCTTCCTCTCTCAGATGGACTGCTCCTCTCTCTAGCATACTTGCTTTAGTGTTGAGTGTGTCCAAATGAGGAAGGTGCCTCTCCTATTTATACACATTAGTTGAGAAGCCTAATAACCCAACATGGTCGACTTCACCTCTCAACCAAGGCCGACTTGCCTTGGGAGACATTAATACTTTTGTGGGTACTACTGACTCGACTTACAACGGAGGTTTTACCTCAAGACTTTTACATGACCAAGTACATCAATGACATCCCCGATCGGAGGAACAACATCTCCCAAAGGAGGAATAATAATAATGACAATAAAAGTATAATAGAATATCTTTTGAATTTACATTTCTTTAACAACTTCCATTCCCATGAACCCCTGCTAGGCATTCTCTTGATCTTGGTTACATACTTCCAAAGAGGATAGTATTTATGTTTCTTATTTGCTTTGGAATGTCCAGGGCCTTTAGAAATGACACTTTGAGAAGCCATGAATGCTATAAAAACAATACATAAATCTACTCACCACATATAATGTTGCTCACGTTCTTCTTTTTGCTGCCCACAATCATCCTCTTGCTAGAAATGCGCTTGAGCTTGCTCCCAATGCTCCAAAACTTAACTAAAATGCTTGTTGCTACTGTAGGAATCTCTTCTTGTAGAGGAAAGTGTGAGGAATGAGTGAATGAAGTGCTCTCTTATAGAAAATAAGAGGCTATTAGGGTTTCTAGAAAATCCTATTTTTTTAATTGAGAATAAAAATTACTTAAATGGGTCTAACAACTAATTAATTGTTTTTAATAGCTGCTTTAATGTGTTTTGAGAGTCCCACACCCTTCTAATTCGTCTATATGGATCCACAAAAAAGGAAAAAATTACTGGAAATGTGGCCAAATGCATCAAAACAACCTAGAAACATTTGCGGTCATATTGTATGGCGTTTCCAAATTGTGAAACTCTGTATTGTATGGTTGATGACTTTTCCAGGCTGGTTCATTCCCATTTCGATGAGTTTTTGATATTGAGACACTGTTTGGGGCAAGGTTGCGGGGAAGCGTCCCCCCCGCGCTCTGGAAGCTCGCTCCACAAGGAAGTGTTGCGGGAGCTAACCGGAAGCGCGCTTCCTAGATCGCTCCCGATCCTGAGCGTTTTTCGGAGCGCGATTCCCCCTTTTTTTTGCTCCCTGCTCTGTTCGGGAGTGAACGCTTTTGTAGACCTTCGTTGTCGCTCCCTTTGCTCCCTCCTATGCTTTCGAAATTGCTCCCGTTGCTTCCGAATTCGCTCCCGCCGACGCTCCGCTATGCTTTTGCTGATGCTTCTGGTTGCTCCTGTCGGCGCTTCCCCCATTAAACGATGCCCACGACCTGTGGAAGAGGGGAAAGGGACGAGAGTTGGTTTTTGGAGGGAAGGAGGAGGGCTTTGTGGGATAAAGCCCTCTTCTCCAACCTCATTATCACTTTGCAAGAGAAGAAGAGAAGAGAAGAGGAGAGGAGAGGCGAGGCGAGGAGAGGAGAAGGTTGCCACCATTGGAGAGCGAGAGCCAAAGAGGTAGGCTCTACAACCTTTGTTGTTCATTTGTCATTTGCTTTGTGTTAGAATTTTGAAAGTTTTTGACCTTTGATTTCTATGAATGTTTGGCCTTGGAATATAAATTCTAGACTCTAAACTCTAGTGACTAGAATGTAGTAATGTACATTGTTAAATCTCTAGTTCCTCGTTCATTCTATTGCAAGCAACAGGTTAAATCTCTAGTTCCATTTGGCATCAACCATGATGATGGGTTTTTGGTTTATTTTGTTGGTTCCATTTGTTATTTTGATGGTGGTGGTTGGAAACTGGAGGAGGAATGAGGAAGAGGATGAAGAAGTGGGAAGTGGCACATCCATGGAGAGGAGGAGGAGGAAGAAAACTGAAAGAAAACCAAAGAGGACCCCACAACCTTGTGGATATATGTCACAAGGCAGGTAGGAACTAGAGGGGGTGGAACCACCAAATTTGTTTGCTCCCATTGTAAAAAGACATACACAGGTTCATATACCCGTGTGAGAAGACATCTATGTGGGCACATGCCATGTGATGAAAGAAAAACTATAGGAGTTTGTGTTTGCCCAAATGTGGTATCAACACAAAGAGCCATCTATAAGAAGGAAGAATTTGAAGCACAAAACATAACAAAACGATCATCGGATGACCATGACCTTTCATGCTCACCAAGAACTGGAGGTTGATCCACCCAAGGCAGTGGATTCTATCCCATGCAATCACGTGGCAAGACAATATCATATTTCCTTGATCAAGGTGGTAGGGATGACGTGGATTCAAAAGTGTATCGGTTTCTTTATGCATGTGGCATACCATTCAATGTTCTTCATTCACCCTATTGGCATGAAATGGTAGAGGCCATCTGCACTGCCCCAACAAGATACTAGAGCTCCAGGGATGACAAAGCTAGAATTGTGGGGCTTGGCAAGGAAAAAGCCAAGATCCAAAATGCTTTGGGGCAATTCACAAATGCTTGGAATGAGTATGCGGTATCAATTGTATCAGATGGTTGGACCAATGTGAAAGGTAAGCCATTGATAACTGTTCTTGGTGTCTTTGCTACTGGTGTAGTCTTCCTTTCGGCACATGACTACTCAGATAAATTCAAGACCGGCATGAGCATTACATAACTCCTACTCAAAAACATTGAAGCTATTGGTCCATACAATGTCATCCAAGTCATAACAAATAATGCTGCTAATTGTAAGGCAGCGGGAACAATCATTGAAGATAAATACCCCAACATATTTTGGTCCGGGGGTTTGGTTCACACATTGAACCTTTTGATGCATGACATTATTAAGTTGAAGGAAAATGAATACAAATGGATTGGTGAACTGTACAAAAAGGGCAAGCACAAGATAAGATTTATTACCAACCATAGCAATGCCCATGGCATTTTCCGCACTCACTCAAAGTTAGAGCTATTAAAGATAGCAAAGACTAGATTTGCTAGCTATTACCTCACCTTCAGGCGCCTTTTGAAGGTAAGAGAGGCATTGGCTAGCATGGTATCAAGTGAATCATGGCAAGTCTTGAAAGATAGGGCTACATCCACATCTAACAGGCTTGATTTTTCAGGATGTGGAAAACACAGTTCTTGATGGTCAATTTTGGGCAAGTGTCAAGTTTGTTTTGCAGTTCACAAAGCCCATTTATCATGTGATTCGGTTTGCAGATACAAATAAGCCGGTAATTGGGGAGGTGTATGAGCAGATGGATAGCATGTTGGGCCAGATTAAAGATATTGTTGAATTGAAGGATCCCATCCTGTATGACTATATTCACACACATGTGGTGAAAAGGTGGGAACATCTCAACGTTCTACTGAATGCCTTAGCATATGTATTAACACCAAAATATTATTCTCCATCTTGGTTGGCCAAACCAACACCTGGGGGTGGGGTTAGGAGAAACCCCCACACAGATCCAGAGGTACAGGTTGGGTACATGGATGCTATAGGCAAGTTGGTCCGTGATTAAGAGGAATGTGTCGTATTGCGTAGTGAATTAAGCAAATACCTCAGTGATATTGGTCCGTTTGGTACTTTTCATGCTAGAAAAGATCGAGATAGGGCACCTCCTATTGAATGGTGGAACATGTATGGCTCATCATGCCCACGCTTGCATAAATTGGCAGCCAAAGTGCTTTCATAGGTGGTAAACAGTTCCTCTGCAAAAAGGTGTTGGAGAATCTATAGCTTCATCCATTCAGTGAAAAGAAACCGATTAAATGAAAATCGGGCAGAAAGCTTGGTTTATGTACATTACAACTTGAGGTTGTTGATTCATTACTGTGAGCGGGCCAAAATCGATAGATCATATGTCACTTGGGACAACAATCCGGAGGAGCATAACTTGGAGGATGGAGCCTAAACTTTAGAGCGCTTGGAGGATGAGCTTTTGGGCGATGAGGATGACCATGCAGCAGCAGCAGCAACAATGCCACCGCCATCTGCTACCTTGTTTTTGGATGCACCATATTTGCCTAGAGGTTCAACTTCACAACCCCCACCTGCATCAGCGAGGAGGGGTCATGCAAGACCAAGTCTTGGACGTGGCTCAAGGCGCTCAACATTAGTGGTTATTGGGGATGAAAATCTCGCTCCCTTTGTTCATAAACCACGGGAAAAGAAATTAGAAATTTCCCGTGGCAAGAGGAAACATCCATAAAATCTACTTTTCTTGACTTTTCTTATTTACAGTACTTTCAAGTTTTTGCATTGTTGAGATTCGAGAACTTGAGTCATTGACTCTTTTATATTTATTATGGTATATTTTGTGAACATTACATGGCAATTCATGTTTGAAGTTTGAAGTTGAACTCTGAAGCTGTAAGGTTGATAACTTGATGTTATGCATAATGGACCTATGTTTGACGAATTCACTAGTATATGATAATTGATTGAATCATTGATGGTTGATGAATGATGTTATATGGTATTATGATTTATCATGTTATGGTTTATTTCATGTTTTTATGCTTTCCATAACTAATTCAACATTCTACAAGCATTTGTTGGCATATATGCACCAAAATATATTAATAATATATATTATATAAAAAATGCCCCTGAAACGCTCCCAAACCGGAAGCTTCTGAAAATTTCGCTTTTTGCTCCCGCTCCCGCTCCCAAGTAACCTTGGTCTGGGGGGGTGTTTCTTGCAACACAAGTCCTTGGCATATTTGCTATGGAAATAAACAGCTTTAAAATTCAAACCCAAGGCACCAAAAACACAAATAATGGCATTAAACCTCCCTAGGAAAAAAATAACAGCCAGCTGCTATAAAAAATCAAACCCCTAGATTATATTATAATTTATTAGCAATGAAAAATGACAATAAGAGGGTGGAAAAAATCAAGCTTGCTGTCCCATTAATAAAAAACTCTTACATTGTTTTATGGGCACGAAAATCATGGAAAATGACAAAAAAAGAAGCAAATTGTAGCCTGTAAGCAAGCAACCATGCTTACATCTATAGAAAAAATAGCATTATCAAGGTGGGATTTAAATACATAGCCAATATTGTGTCACTGCTCAAAGTAGCACCCTTAACAAAGCTCACTGATCACGGTGCAATGAGAGGTAAGCACGGGAGAAGCTAGTGCCCAATGTCATCGTCTAGCTCCTCAACACTTTAGGTCAACGCCTAAGACCAAGAGGGAGTGTTTAACCTCGATAAAAGATATCTGCAATTACTTTAACAACACACAAACTCCTTTCACAAGCAACCTCTCAGCTAAGACTAGTGCCTTATGGAGTCAAAACAATGAAGCATAAATGACACCAAGATGAGGGGTAGGAGTTATATAACTTTACCATGACTTTCAAAAGAAACAACTTCAATATGTTACTGCTGTTATAAAATTGCAGAAGCCAAGAACACTTCAGAAAATCGCTAAAAATAAACCCAAATAATGCCAACTTACCATATATAATGTACCTACCTTGTATGCTAAGGCAAGTGACATGCCTCCAGAGGGAAGCCCTAAATCAGATCTGAAAGTGCATAACCAGATCAAGTTTATGCCTCAATCAACCCTCAAATAGATTGTGGACCTGCTTAAAACATTTTTCAACAGATGTCCAACCCCCAAGGGATCAACCTAGGCCTAATTCCTTGCTCTTTAGGCCTTCAAACTTTTTGTTGATTTGATTGATGTACCTGCTGTACCTGTTATACCAGATCTGCAAAAATCCCTAGAATACACAAATCATGATGAAATTCTCAATCTAAACATAGGAAAAGGACACCTTTGAAAATCCACCATGAAATCCTCTAGGGAGCACTTTTCTAGTGGAGCACAATTTCCAAATTTATGATATGTTTTGAGATATGAATTTTCTCTATTTTAAAGGTTTTTCCATATATTATATTTTTTTGTAATTTTGTAATATATACAACAAAATTTTGATAAAAAGAAGAGAAAGGGGGTTAGACCTTAGTCCTCAATCCTAGGGCGATAAGAGATCAAGGTTAATGTCTCTTCTCAATTTGGCTATTCAAGATTTATCAATTAGGTCAAAGTAGCCAAACCCTAATTAGGGAAAACAATGAATCCAAGGCCTCTCACTATGGAGAGCTCCTTCAAGAGGAAAGTATCCTCAAACAAGATTGACTTGATGCCAACAAAATCCTTCCCAACATGCACCAAGGAAAGAGCAAGAGAGAGTTCTTAGGTCTTCCTTAATCACGATTTCTAACAACCATTTTTTCAGTCAACCTTGAAAGATAACAAAAATCCTAGAAACTTAACCATACAATCATCATCACATGAAAAAAGTGCTAAAGAGGGAAGTACGCATAGCCTCAAATGCTCCAACATACCAAGGGAAAGAGAAATAAGAACATATTTGAACCCTTGTCTTGTTTTACAAATGAGAGCTAGGAGCCTTTCTTTATATGAGGCATCCTAGTCTTTTCTAACTCTAAAGCCTACGTTATTAAAAAGTAAAATAACTTAAAATTAGCGTTTGCCACCCATAAGCCAGGGACTAAACCACAAAAGACTATAAATAATGATAAAATGATGCAAATGGATGGAGTGGTGAGCCAAAGGAGGACATCATGCCCCGACTAACCCCAGCGATGTAGAATATCCCTCAACGTTCTCCCATTTAGCAAGGTAAGGCCTTCTTCAAGAAGATGATGTCATCATGGACTTTGCACATGGAGACCAAGAGGAGGGGTAATATATGAAAAGATAAGATCCAAGAGGGCATAAATGAAGTGTGCTAAGGCGGGTATGACAAGCCTTACATGCACAATCAACTTTTACATAGCATAAACATGAGTGTGGCTAGGAGCCCCTAAGCCATGTGTCATAATGGGTCCATCCCAAGAAACACTAGAGCACCAACCTAGGGCTTAAATACCCAAATTGATGGGGCTCTTCCGCCTATCAAAGGGTAGTCAGCAAAGTCACTAAGCCAATACTCCTTAGAATGAAAACCAAGAGGACCTACTGTTGCCGCCTTTCACACACATGGGTTACGTGGCAGAAATCTTCAAGCCACTCGGTGTGTCCTTGGGGGCAAGTCTCGATTCAAGGCTATCACGTTGTTCTTGACTCCTCCGTTCAAGCTAACTCCTAACGAAGCCAAGGGGGGTAGACCCTATTAAATTACTAAGGCTAATTACTTAGTGTGATGGTGTTATATTGATTAAGTTGTTTAGGAGGTTTTTGAAATTAACCAATGGAAACAAAAGATAACAAGATGCAAGATTTAAAGCAGATAAGCACAGTAATGACACTCAATATATATATAATCGAAAGAATTGATCAAATAAATCACCAGTGCCTTAAATGGAGTCAACATAGAAAATAATGTGCTTGCATGCGCTTGAAAGAATGTTTTGCAAATGTCTCTTGGTAGATTTTAAATTAATGTGGAATGTGAATGAATTAAATCAGGCGAAAAAGGGGACTCCAGATATACCTGAGGGGTACTTGGAGTATGTCCAAAAGTGAACTTTCACAGCTACCTGCAAAGTGTTTGTGGGTTGGAACGAAGTCTCAGAGACTGTGTTTGTAACGCACCCGTCAGGGTGTGACAAAGATTGGCGCCTCAAGGTCACTTTCCAGTTGTTCCCACTTCTTTGGGTATTTTGCCACCGTTTATAGTTCGTTCGAGGCTGGATTTTCGCCTGATGGTTTGTCAATTTGGGAGGTGAAGACTAATTAATTTAGTCACTCAAGTGCTTTTGATGCAACTTGACTGATTGGAAGAACCGCAGCCAAGTACAGAGCATACACATTGGAGTCTTTGTTATTTTTAGTAAATTTTAAAAGAGGTGTTCTTATTAAAAAGAAAACCCTCCAGGAACCTCTTTCGGTCCAAGTGGACCTCAATTAGGGAATCAAGGAGGGGTTGATTTTATTATTATTATTAAAACAATTAATGATAGTAGATGAAGCATAAACAAATAAGCAAACCACAATTTTCAAATTAGACTACCATGACCCTTTCTTCACCTTTTGGTTCAAAAGAAGGCTCGTGGGGTAAGTATTAAAATTACTTTGAAACCACCAGATATGGAATATGATAATGATTATAAGTCAAAGTATACTACCTCTGCAGATTAGAAATACACTAGATTGAAAAAAGATGATAAAATGTAAAAAATGACACGGACCTATCTCTAAAGCAGGCCCCTTGGGGCTTTCTGACCTGAGTGATGGAAAATCAGTCAAAACTTGGAAATAGTGGGTCTATAGGTTTACATGGTGCTCTTAGCTTGAAAATGAGCACCCCCATGACTGAAACTGATTATTGAGCCCACTTTTATTACAAAACCAATTTTCCCAATTAGACTATTAAAAAATAGCCTAAGTTTTATGGAAAAATTAAAATTTAAAAAACTTAAAAATAAAAAAATTAAAACCTAGGGGGACTTAAGACATGTTCATATGACTCGACCATGATGCCTAGCATGTTTATACATTGACACATAGACTCTAATAACCTCAGTAGGCCTAAATGCCAAGCCAACCACCCCAACTTTGGAGGTATTGAGTGAAAAATTCAGAAATTATCAATCGTTTATTCAACAACCAATAATAACCAAGGGAAAAAACACCCTGGGTTGATCGGATTGACAAATAAAGTCTAAGAGACCGAGTCTTTTACAAACACTATCATGCTAGAACATCTTATTACAACTCCCCTATGGGGTATGAACATGTGATATAGTACAACAATCACTTCCCAGAAGAAATTCTGAAGGTCTTCTGAAGTCTGAACAAATCATCTTTGTCTGGTTCACCAAGCTCACTTGATAAAAACCACTAAAGTAACTTAGGTGGTAACACCTACCATTACAAAACCAAGGGTCTTGAGACCTAGTAGACCAACACTTTTACATAAGCAAACCCAGACTTGGCCTTTTACTATGGCAATAGACCCCTTCACTTTGGCATATCTTGCAAGGCACGTTGCAGACAATCTAGTCACCGGGGCATAATAGATTGGAAGATTCAAAACTGTTGGCAAATAAAATTGAATCCTTGCTCCACAAAAAAATCCTTGAATGGTAATGATGATAGTTGTTTAGCTATCTTAACAATGAGTGATGATGACCACAAGCCCTCCTTCCTTCTCTTAAAGCCCAAAGAACAAATGGCCAAAAGAAAATAAAAAATATTCCTTTATGCCCACGGATTTGTTGACCTAGCAATTTTTTCCTTCGTGGCACTGTTCTTAATCTTGAACTTGGATGTTGCCCAAGTGAAGCCAAAGGAGAAAGAAAAGAAGATAAAAATGAAGGACAGAGTGAGGATCAAGGCTATGATTCACTATTGTTAGGGGTGACTGAACGAAACTGGTGATATATTTTTCAACTGAGTTTAGGATTTAACATTTCAGAATGAGTTTTGAACATTTTATCATTTTTATTATTAGTTCGTTGAATCTTCACATTTGAATCATGTCCTAGAAATTTTAAGTATGGAAAACAAAAATATGGAAATTTGAACTTGTAACTTGCCTTTCAAGTTTTCATAATTAAAAACACCAACTAAATTTTCAACTTACTTTTTCCTAGCTTCCAAGTGCTAGGGGGGGACCGACATGATACAAGGGTTGATTCAAGATTGACTATTCTAATTCTTGTCCTATGTAATGGTTTGCCGGCAATAAGCCAGCTAAGAAAATGATTTAGCTCTTTTGTCTTTGTCAAGGGTTCCAAGAAAATGATTTATATTTTTTGTGTTTTTATGAATGGTTCCAATACAAGTAATTTAGCTTTTTCGGGAGATGAAGTGAAAAAGAGTTTGAGAAGAACTACTTGTGATGTAGACTAGCCCATTGTAATGGTCTAAGTTTATTGAGTTTGTTTAAAGATTATGACAATGAGTTAGTGATGATGCTGAAGCATGTCGTGACAAGAGGTTTGAAAAACAAGTTTTCATGAGTGTTTGGGACAAGGAGAACTTAGATGTTGGCCACAAGCCAAGTCAAGGGTGAAAGAAAATAAGATAAAAATGAAGGGCAAAGTGAGGATCAAGGCTATGTGTCACTGTTGTTGGGGATTACTGAATGAGACTGGTAATGTAGTTTTCAACTGAGTCTAGTATTTGACCTTTTAGAATGATTTTCAAACGTTTGATTATCTTTATTATTAGTTTACATGAATCTCCATATTTCAATGATGAGTAAAACAAAAAATTCTGGAAATCTGAAGTTTTCATGATTAAAAAACCAAATAAAGTTTCAATTTACTCTTTCCTAGCTTCTAAACGCTATTTTGCTCTCCTGGGATTCATTTTCTTTCTCAAAATGTATTCTTCTTCACATCCTGCTTTACATAGTTTCATATTTCAGTCTTACTCTGGCAGTCATTTTTTGTAAATCAGTACTTGATTATTGCAGTATTATTGTTCCATTGGCTGTGTAAATATGTAGCATGCTTAGCATATTTTTTGAATTTAATTTCGAATTATGGTTAATAATCTAGTGCTCAAACCCTATACCTGTTTCTTTGTAAAAATCCCTTTTTATCCATTGCTATATATAATATATGTAATTTATTAATTATGAAGTAATTTCTGGATGTATCCTATGCTAATAGTTTACGTATATTTTAACTGAAGCTTTCCTGGTGGCTTTTCAGATGGCAGGTCACAATTCAAGCCCCGAGTATAGTGTAAAGCCAGATGACTGTATATGTGCAGAAGCACAAATTACTAGGCATGGCACTGAAATAGGAACTATACAATGTGGGTCAGGTTGTGGTTTTTCTGATGCGGCAAATCGTGCTGCAGATGCAAAAGAACGATCGGCATCAATGACCAGGCTCTTGGTAGCTGTAATCTTGTGTCTGGTTTTTATGAGCGTTGAGGTGGCTGGTGGTATCAAGGCAAACAGTCTGGCAGTTCTCACGGATGCCGCCCATTTACTATCAGATGTAGCTGGATTTGCTATTTCCCTGTTTGCAATCTGGGCATCTGGTTGGGAAGCAACTCCTCGGCAAACTTTTGGGTTTTTTCGTCTTGAGATTTTAGGTGCACTTGTGTCCATACAGCTTATTTGGCTTATTACTGGGATTCTTGTCTATGAGGCTATTGACAGAATCATTCACAAAACTGGTAAAGTTAATGGGATGCTTATGTTTATTGTTGCAACATTTGGGCTTCTCGTAAACCTTGTCATGGTCTTTTTGCTGGGTCATAGTCATGGTCATGGGCATGATCATGGCCATGAACATGGCCATGGAGAGGATGATGAACAGCACGATGAACATGGCCATGAGCATGACCATGGACATGGCCACAAGCATAGCCATAACCATGGTAAGGTGGTTGCTGTTGTAGGTCAAGATGAACATGGCCATGAGCATGACCACAAGCATGACCATGGCCATGAGCATGACCACAAGCATGACCATGGACATGGCCACAAGCATAGTCATAACCATGGTGTAGGTCAAGCCACAGCAAGTGAACCTTTGTTAGGTGATCATCACAGTCATACCAATGACTCAGATGAAGGTTTTGCTCACAGATGGAGTGTTACTGAAAATAGAAACTCACCAGGAAGTACCCTCAGGTTAGATGAAGACATCGAAACAGGCACAGGAGATGGTGTGTCGCATAAGAAGAATATCAATGTTGAAGGGGCATATCTTCATGTACTTGGGGACTTAATTCAAAGTATTGGGGTCATGATCGGAGGAGGAGTGATTTGGTGGAAACCTGAATGGATGATAATTGACTTAATATGTACTCTGTTTTTCTCAGTTATTGTACTGGGAACCACCATCAAAATGTTGAGAAGTATACTTGAAGTTTTGATGGAAAGCACGCCACGGGAGATTGATGCCACAAGACTTGAACAGGGGCTGGTAGCAATTCCTGGGGTATTGACTGTTCATGAACTGCACATTTGGGCCATCACTGTAGGTAAAATCTTGTTGGCCTGCCATGTGAGGATTCAGGCAGATGCAGATGCTGATGTAATTCTTCAGAAAGTGATAGATTATTGTGACAGGACCTATAAAATTAGTCATGTAACTGTTCAAATTGAGCGAGAGTCAATTTAGTCTAGCATCCTTGGTACTTGAATTTTCTTGTGCTGAACCGCAGGCTTTACATTTGTGTCATATGTGCCTTGGGCTTCTAGATGCATTGAGAATTGATATTTTTTATTGCCATATCCTCTATAGTTCAATTTCAAAGGCGATAATGCAGTGATGCAGATTCAGCTGTTATCTCATGGATTTTGTGACTTCAATCGTGACTTCAATCAATGCATTGTTCTAAAATAGAACAAAAGGTGATTAGAGATGTGTGGATTGTCTTTTGGTTAAAGATAATTTTTGTTCAGCGAGGAGGTTTTAAATGGGATTATCACCAGGAAAATAGTTACAAACTGGGTCTATTAAGAATGAAGTTGTGAGATTGTTGCAAGTCAATGTTTTAATAGGTTTTCGCCATCTTTTCTTTGCTATTTCTGAGTGTTCTAGAATTTTCAAACATGCAAATTTGTTGTCCTATGGTGTTAATAATTGATAAATAAATTAAAATATTTTGAATATCTAACCAAAAATTCTCACCATCTTTTCTTTGCGATTACTTAGTGTTCTAGAATTTTCAAACATGCAAATTTGTTGTTGTATGGTTTTAATTGATAAATAAATTAAAATATTTGAATATCTAACCAAAATTGGCCTACTAAGTTGTAGTAAATAAAGTCACTATATTGTCAGGTCAGCAAAGTGGCAGCTATCGTATTGATGAATTAAGAATTTTGTGAAGGACTGCCATCTTTTTTGTTCTCTCTGCAAAACTATTTATTAGTTATTTACAAGAGAGTACATAGACGAGCCGATTGCAACTGCAGGCATTTTGGATTACAATTACCTGAAAGTTTCCCGTTCTGTGTTTTGTTTTTGGCAGTACTGATCTTTCTCCTGCCAGCTGGAGATTTTACACGTAAAAGCACAAAATAAACACTAAAAAGTTGGATATGGTCTATAACAACCACGACAGAAAATAGTGCCGGAGGTTCTAATTGTGGTTTGCCGGTGATGTTCCCATGCAAGATTCAATTTCCCCCAAGTGAGAAGTATGTCACCCTCTTGTGTGGGGGCTGTTATGGCCAACGCAAGCTGGCCCGACGATGTTGATTATGCAGCACTGAAACAGTATAAAGAAGGCATGCATTCAAAAGTTATCAAACATAGATAAAACCACATAATCAGTTATAACCAAGCCGGATTTGATGCTAGGGGCCAAGAGAGGTTGGGACTTCAATGGTTGCGAGTGTCATTTTTATCATATTTATTACAAATATGATTCTAGTAATATGGAATTACAAAATCAATATGATTCTCATAGATTAAAAAACATGTATTTTTTAAATTTATTAAATTTTAGTAAAGTTTATATATATATATGTAGGTTTAGATTTTAATGATTGTCCATATAACTGGAATATTGATGGAATATCATTCAGTATAAAAAATACACTAAATATATTAAATTAAAATATATAAAAAATGTTTTGTAAATATAAGAACATGGATTTTTAATATAAAAAACAATATATATACCAATTCAAAATTTTAAATCAATATTCATTCTTCATTGTAAGCAAATTGAAACATATCTCAAATTTGAAACATAGCATGTGATATAACAACTTGAATATAAAATTTAATATTTAAATATTTGTTCATGGTATCAATGTTTTTATTTTTTAAATGTTGATTAAGTAATGCATGTGAATTCAATGTTCTATTAGAAGATTGAAAGATTGTGTGGAATGACAGCAACAGATTGGTTTGAAACGATTTTTGTGTATTTGTGTATTTGGTTTTTACTTTGTCTAGTATGAGGTTTGAGTACTATTCTAGTTCCAATCTTATATTATTAATTAATGAATAATTAATTCTTAAAAGTTAAATTACAATTTGCATTAGCTATTCATTGAATCTTGCTACTATGGTCTAGACTTGATTAATAGGGGTCTTTCATCCAAATCATCTAAACCTTCTCAAGATCCTTGTATTCTTGAGATTTCAATAAGGTGTTCTTGTCCATGTATTTTTGTATCTCTTCATGTTGCCTCCCAAACCTTGGTTGAAGGGCTTGAAATTGTCTTTTTAAACTTCGAAAGTGGACTGAGGTAAAGCTGTTTTTTTAGACATCTCGCTTCAGATCCCTGTCTTTGGTTCAATTGGTCTTCGGTATCACCTCTGGGAAGGTCCAAGATTGTAGAAATTGCAAGAAAAACAACAATAAAAAAGAACACGAATATGAATAAGAAGCAGGCTGTAAAAATCCATTAAAACACTTATAATTATAGAAGTTGACAATGCCTTGGTCGCCGTTATTTCGTGCTGCCCTGTTTTGATTATTTGTTCACTTTTCCATTCAAATTTCAAATTATGTTCATGAATGAAATAAATTTTGTAAAAATCCATTAAAACACTTATAATTATAGAAGTTGACAATGCCTTGGTCGCCATTATTTCGTGCTGCCCTGTTTTGATTATTTGTTCACTTTTCCATTCAAATTTCAAATTATGTTCATGAATGAAATAAATTATGAGGTATGCAATTTGCAGGATTATTGAACTGAATTTGTCATTATTGTTTTCATGACCTACAATTATGCATGTTTTGCATATGCATGGAAACCCATCAAAATAAAGGAAGAAGTGATCCCTGCATTTGTTGAAGGATAACATTTTGAATGTTTATTCTTTTTTCTTCTTCTTTTGATCCATATTAACTAGGGCCATCTCCATTTCCAATTGAATTTCTTAGCTCAAAACTTCAGTTCTTGGGATTTCGAATAGTTTTTTCTCTGTTTTATGAGTACCCATGGGGTATTTGAACTCATGACTTTCCATTTACAACTTTTTATCTCAATTACTCATTACCGGTTGCTCTAACCCCCGTGGATAAATAGTTGATCTTTAATTGATTTAATAACCAATTTATTTTATTTTATTTTAATATTTCAATAATATAAATGACTTCATATTATATAAATATTTAAAATGTAAAAGATAAAACAAATTATGTTATATTACATAAATATTTAAAATATAAGAAAGAAACTCATAATTAGGAATCTAAGTTAATTGCGTTCTTGGAAAATAAGAGACTTTGCTTTCTAATTCCTTATAAATCAAATATTTCAGATTATTTATTATATAGAAGGAAGACTATCTAATATTTTATTGCATCTTGTTTTAAAAATATGTTGTCACACAACTACTTGATGTTAAAGTATTAAAACATGGTTTTGAGCCATAGTTTTACAATTATCAAGAATGACAATTGTCTACCGCAAAACTTTGAACAACACATGATGAAATCTCATCTCCATTGTGTGCCAAGTCTAATGCTCACAACATTACAAACCTAGAAATGCCACTTTACCATCTCTTTTCTCCCACAAAAAGTGTAAGTAGACTTTGTGATGCTCAACTAAGTTGATGATTGACTATGTTGCCTCACTTTTGTGGCAAGACTCTAAGATACAAGACAAGCAAATCATTGAAGATTCTTCATTTTGAGTGATTATTTGCAAAATGCACATCCATTTATGCAAAAAAATGCTTACACAAACATCTTGCTTATGGTTACACAAATGTAAATTGATGGGGCGGCTACTGTTAAATGTTCCATGCCAAAAGGTTTGGATTTACTATGTTAAAGTCAAAAAACACCTCAAAAGTGTCACTCATTGGCATCACACCAAATAAGGAAACTGATAAGTCAACAAACACGCCAAAAGTGTCACCCATTGACATCACATCAAATAAGGAAACAACTTGAGTTACAACTTCCTTGTAAGATTTTCCTATTGGGACATTGCCCTCTAGTTTACTAACCTTTATTGATATTTTAATACTATTTTTGATGTTTGTGTGCTTCCCGTGACTTTGCTTTCACTTGCCACTCTGAGTTAGAAGAATGAGAGTGGGTGCCTTGGAAATATTATTACTAGTTATAGCTCAATGCCCTATTCTTTACAAAAGAGTGATTTACACAATGAGACAACCTTGAAAGCGGGTGAATCCATGAAGATGGGTAACACTTGGAAGCAGGTGAATCCATGAAGATGGGTAACATTTTTTGGTCAAATGTGGCGATGAAAATTTATTATTTTACTCATTTATTAAATTGACACTCTCGAAACTTATCCATGCATTTGTAATGAACAAAAAAATATAAATAAATAAACATTAATAATTAAATAAACTAAATACTTAATGAAGAGACACATTGGTGAATGGTTACGTCTCTTCACGAAAGGGTGCTCAGCATGGGTATTTATATAAGAAAACATTTTCATTGTAAATCATCACTTATCTTAGCAAATATATTTTATTATCCATACATGGATTATTTATTTTATTTACATTGTATTTTCCCATAAGAACAAGGTTTCTCTGTTTCATTGGTATCAGAGCCTCTTCTTGGGCATTCCGCTGAAACTCGTTTTTGGCCAATTAAAATTCGAAGTTTCTCCACACCCGTGCTTGTTAAGAACCCGCGTCAAGCCTCCTCTTTATTTCGTTAGTATATTTTGTTGGATGCATATGCTTTGTAAGTCGTACTATTAGTATGTTGTATTATCCCACATTCATGGGGAGTAATGGTTGTTTAGATTAGACTTAGTATATAAGTGAGTGTTGAGGCCAATGAAGGTATCCAAGAGTTATTTTGTATTGAGCTTGCTCAAAGGAGGTTTTCCCCTCGAAGTGGCCTACGATCAATAAAATGTTTTGTGCTCCAATATTTCTGTTATATCATGCATTCTCATTGTTTATTGCAGGAGGTTCTCCACATTTGGTATCAGAGCACTTTCATCGACACAAGTGAGAATTTTTTTTCTCTTATTTTTGGAAAAAAAGAGAGGGCAAAATTAGGCGGCGACTTTTAGATAAATTTATGAAACTTTTTGCATAGAATAAGAAGAAAAAAGTTGCAGATATGAATTCCTCTTGCAAAAATACGTAGTTTCAAAAAGAAAAATCATCTCATTTGGAGTTCCGAAAGTGGAGATATTGCGGATTTAAATCAACCATTTTCTAGAATTTTGGTGATGGTCGCTGAAATTGCAAAGCGAAAATCTTTTGAACCGGTGCCCAGATTTATGTTCCGATTGCGTGGGTAGATGCATAGTGGTTGTTCTGGTTCCAGAAATAGGTATAATAGCGATTATGAGCAATCTAGATCATGTTATGTTCATTTTAAATTTTTCGTCTCAAAACCCTAGCTCTATTTACAGGTTTTTTGGGCATTGGGTGGAATTTTTGCCAAATTTTTTCTCGCGCTGTGATTATTGCAATAATTTTTCTTCTTTGCATCGATATTATTCATTCAGATTAGTGAATAAACCCTATTTGCTTAAGTATGGGAAGTACTTGGGCGTATCCCTAAAACTCATTGTGAGGAGTGCCACAGGAACCCCAAAGTAGCTGGCCATTGAGAGGACCTGCCAAGCGAAAAAGGGAAATGACCCCTACCAGATTGACTAGTTCCACATGTGAGGTAAACCAAGAGCTATTGTTTGTGGCAAAGTGGTTATCAGTTTTACCTTAGCCGTGGAGTGAGGGGTATTGCCCCAATACATAAGCCATTATACAACATTGGTGGCCAAGTGAATCTCTTGAACCCGTTAGGAAGCCGTACATACCTAGGGTCCATAACCATTTCCAGTTGATAAAGCACATAATTCCAAAACCGCCACAAATCATTTCCACCAAACCTAAAAAAAAGCTTATGGTTGTCACCCGTGCAGGCTCAAATAAACATATGGAAGAAGAACTTGTTGCCATCAAGACCAAACTCGAATCTTTGGATCAAAAAATTCTTTGCCTCCATCTTTCACATTCACCCATGAGCAACCGACGACAGACCGGGTCTTCTGCAGGCACTGGTTACTCTTCCTCTACAAACTTTCGTGGGCCTAAGCTTGATTTTCCTCGCTTTAATGGTGATGATCCGACCGGATGGATTTACAGGGCAGAACAATATTTCATTCAGCATAACAATTTTGATGTCAATAAAGTCCCACTTGCATCATTTCATTTGGAACATGAATCCCTTCAATGGTTTCGTTGGTACATCAAGGATCATGAAGAGCCACAATCGACAGTTTTTTACCAACTCCTTTTGCACTGATTTGGCCCTCGTGGTTTTGATGACTTCACAAGAGAACTCACCACACTTTTTCAGACTGACATTGCGAGAGAGTATTAGACCGAATTTGAGAAATTGGTCAATCAGACAAAATGATTGTCTGATGCATTCTACATGAGTTGTTTTATCAGTGGTCTAAAGGATACAATCCAATCTGAGGTTAAAATTTTCTGTCACAACACAATGATGTAAATCCTAGGGTTGGCTAAGTTGGCGAAGGACAAGATTAGGGCTCAACAAAGCCCCAAATACACTTTTGTTCCATTCAGAAATATGGTTCCCCAAAGACCTCTAATCCCTCCAACTCTTAGAACCACTCCTATCAAGAATTTGTCTGAAGCCGAGATGCAGGCACGTAAATAAAATGGGATTTGTTATAATTATGATGAGAAATTCACCTAGGGATATCAATGTGCTGAGAAAAAGATCTATCTCTTGGATGTGGCTTCTCCCCCCGCACTTGAAATTTGTGAAACTGCTCAGGATCCAATAGATGATCAGGTCAACCTTCAACAACCGCCTGTTGACCCTCCTTTTCATGACGACCACCCATAGATATCTCTCCATGCATTAGCTGGAGTCACCACCCCACAAACAATGTCAATCAAGGGTTTCTTTAAGAAGATCCCTCTCACGATACTTATTGATTATGGTAGCACCCATAACTTCATTGACCCTCAGATCGCCAAACAGGTTGATTGTTTTGTTCATCCTTGCTCCAGCTTTAAAGTCATGATTTCCAATGGGGGCACCTTACCTTGCAAAGGAAAGCGTCGCAATGTGCGTATCTCTATTGGAGATTATAAATTGCTCTCTAACATGTTTACCATGCCCTTGGGATGATGATGATGTGATTTTGGGCACTCAATGGTTACGCACACTTAGAGCCATCTTATGGGATTTTGCTGAACTGTGGATGTAGTTTTCAGTCAATGGGAAAAAAACCCAATTGAAAGCCTTACAATCCAGGTCTCTCAGCATCACCAGTTCACATCGCATGGAAAAAATCCTTAAGAAGAATTCACATGGTGTCATCATTCAACTCCAACCTTCATAGGTATCCACTACTCCCTTGGATCTTTCATTCAAATGCAACCTTCAGATGCCCAATTTTTCCAAGCCCTTCACTATTGAGAGTGATGCTTGCGACAATGGACTTGGTGCTATCCTACTTCAGGTTGAACATCCGATTGCGTTCACCAGCAAATCCCTTTTTGGTAAGAATTTAGCCACCTCTACATATGAGAAGGAAATGACGGCTATTTTGCATGCAGTACAGATGTGGTGGCCATACCTCTTAGAGAATCATTTCTGCATCAAGACTGATCACCAGAGTCTGAAATATTTCCTGGAACAACGGGTCTTATCCTTATGTTATACCAAAATCCTGTCACCATCATGTAATAAGAACTTTGACATGCCTACTTGCCATGAATCCCAGCTCTTGGAGTGGAAACTCATGGTTATCATCAATATTCTATGAAAATTCCCTGCACCGCGCTTGCCCCTTTATCTAGAAGCGGTACCCTTGCTCGCATCGCCCATCCCCTGTTGCCCACAAGCGGTGCTTCTTTACACAATGTCTGAACGAATATGGAAGAAGACTCCAAAGGGGTCCTTTTTCGTATGATTTAGTCCCTAAGGCCCCAAAAATTGTAAAATCATACCTTAGAGAACTCTTCTAGTCATGATTGGCTGGAGTGTTCCTTTTTCGTAAATAGTCCTATCCAAATCGAAAAAGAGATAACCTATCGTCGGACGAATGACTCTTCAAATACTTTAACGAGCGTGAAGAAGACAAGATTGCTCGACGATCTTTTCGTATTTAGGGAGCTTGAAAAGAGTTTAAAGAGAACTCCATGAGGTTTCTTTACACAATGCCATATTTTATGAGCCTGGAAAGAATCGGAAATGGACTTGATGACTTTTTCGTATTTAAGAAGCCTGAAAAATAGGTGAAAAGAGGACTTCCTACCCCTCTGACGGAATGGGTATCGAACGTTGTCCTTGTCAATAAAAAGCAGGGCACCATTAGATTCTGCATCGACTTTAGGGATTTAAATAAAGCTTGTCCCAAGGACAACTTTCCTACCCCGCATATCGATCAGATTATCTACAACTGCGCTGGAAGTGTCATCTTTTCATTTATGGATGGCTTCTCTGGCTATAATCAGATTGAGATATTACCCTCCGATCAGCATAAGACGACATTCATTTTCCCATGGGGAACCTTTGCATGTAAGAAGTTACCTTTTGGCTTGAAAAATGTTGGAGCCACATTCCAGCGTGCGATGTTCTATGCATTTCAGGATATTAAACATATTGTTGAACTGTACCTTGATGACCTCCCTACTCATTCACAGTGATGAGAGCACCACCTTGGTCATCTTAGAGACATATTCTTGAGATGTCGTCATTATAATATACGGCTGAATCCGCATAAATGTGTTTTCTATGTTGAGACGGGATGTCTGCTAGGATTTGTGGTATCCAAAGATGGCATCCAAATCGATCCTTTGAAGATTGCCGCTATTCTTAATCTACCAGCCCCAACCAACCTCCTTGAACTCCAAAGTTTGCAGGGGAAGGAAAACTTTCTTTGCTGTTTCGTGTGCAATTTCATAGAGAAAACACACGGTTATATGCGTCTCCTCAATAAGAACACACCATTCTTCTGGGATGACTAGGCCCAACGCGCCTTTGATAATCTTAAGCACGCTCTGACTCATTCACATGTGATACACCCCCCAGATTATTCAAAGGATTTTCTCTTGTATATTGCTACCTCCGCTACTACCATCGCCATGGTTTTAGCGCAGGACAATCTCCACGGTCAAGAGCACGTGATTTATTACGCTAGTAAGAATCTTATGGATTCTGAAACTCGTTATTCACGTGTGGAGAAGTTAGCATTGGCTATGGTCATTGCTGTACAAAAGTTTCGTCATTACATTCTGCTCTGCACTACCACCGTATTGGCAGACCAGAACTCGATGTACTACATACTGACTTGTCAGGTACTCGGGGGCAAGTACTCCCGTTGGATCGTCATCCTTCAGGAGTTTGATCTGGAGTTTGCCAAGGCCACATCAAAGAAATCCTTGGTTTTTGCAGAGCTTATGTGTGATCTTCCCTGTGATACAACGGAATATGAGCCCAGTGATTCATTTTCAGATGAATTCCTGTTCCTGATTAGCACTACTGATCCTTGGTATGGAGATTTGCTGATTTATCTCCAAACACAACGTTTTTAGCCGCATTTATCTCGTGATGATCACTTCCTTATTCGTCACCACGTGAAATACTACCTCATCTTGAATGATACTTTGTATAGACGTGGGATTGACTCTATTCTCCGGCGATGCCTCACCCATGAGGAGGTTGAACATGTGTTGAATGATTGCCACTCTGGAGCATGTGGTGGTCATTTATCTGGGATGGCTACAACCTAGAAAATCCTTCACGCTGGCTATTTCTGGCCTTCTGTCTTCAAAGACTATCATGAGGCTGTTAAGAAATTCCCACCTTGTCAACATTTTTATCCTAAAAAGCGCACCCATCCTGCTCTGCTATACCCTGTCATTGCCATTGGCCCATTTGCCAAATGGGGGATTGAATTCATGCATTGTAATCCTACCTCATCCGGGGGGCATGGTGACATCATCATAGCCATTGATTATTTCACAAAATGGGCTGAGGCTATGCCTACATATGCAAAAGATGGTAAGACTGCCACTCTTCTTCTTGTTTGATCATATTTGGAGTTCTGTAGTCCATCGTTACTGATCATGGATCTCATTTCTGTAATCAAATGATGGAGGAATTGAGTGCCAAGCTAGGGTTTCATCATGAAAACTCTACGCCGTATTATCCACAAGCTAATGGTCAGGTAGAGGCCATTAACAAAGTTTTGAAAACTATGCTTCGTTGGATAGTTGGAGACCATAAATCCAACTGGCACCACGTTCTTTTCTCTGCTCTTTGGGCTTATCAGACTTCTGTGAAAACAACTACTGGTTTCACGCCATTCCAGCTTGTCTATGGACTCAAAGCCGTCTTGCCGATCCAATGTCAGATTCCATCTTTACAACTTTCCGTCGAACTTCTCCCAGACACTTCCACAAAGGAAGAAAGATTTTTGTACTTAAGTAACCTTGACGAGACTCGCAGAGATGCTACCTTGGCTAATGAGGCACATAAGAAACGCGTTAAGGTGCAGTACGATAAATCTATCCAACCTCGTGTCTTTAACGAGGGTGATCTAGTCTTGACTTATGACCAGAGATATGGCAAACTAGGGAAGGGTAAGTTCGAGTCCATGTGGTATGGACCTTTCATTATTTCTAAGGTGTTAGAGAAAGGAGCTTACGAGCTCATTGATTATGATGAAAATTCTTTGGGGCAACCTCGCAATGGGTTGTACCTAAAAATGTACTATGCCTAGGTTTTTTTGGATAGTATCTTGTATATATGTATATTGATTGACTTTCAGTGTGCTTTTAGTATTTTCAAGATGGTTTTGAGTTTTGGTGTCCGCATCTGTTTATACCATGTTTTGGTCATGTAGACGGCTTTCTACGCCTTCGCTGATGGTGCTTTCTGCCACACCTTGAATCTCGCCTTGGCTGCTTGGGTCCTCTATTCCCCAACTGAATATTTGATCAGTTCAGGAGCAGTTTGCATAGGTCCCGCTACTAAAAACATCGCCGAGTATGAAGCAGTCATTGGTCTTCTGACTGAAGCTGTCTCCCAAGATGTTCGTGATGTAGTAGTCTTGATGGAATCACAGCTCGTGGTTTTTCATTTAAACCATGTTTACACCATTAGGAACCCGGTGCTCCTCCATCTATACCAGAGGGTACGTTTGCTAGAAAGATGATTTGAAACCATTAATTATGGGCATGTCCCTAGGGAACATAATGTAGTTGTTGACTCATTAGCTAATTACATCCTAGATTGGCATATTGCCCATTCATT
>LPNX010741157.1:89335-116953 GCA_001517045.1 Pseudotsuga menziesii | reverse complement strand
TATATATATACGAAAAAGTTTACAAAAAATAGGTCCCGAGACCTCATCTGAAGCACGTAGGCTTTCAAGCAAAATCATCATACAAAATCCTGAAGCTATCAACTTTCAGTACATATCTCATACACTAGTGGTGCTCGTGATAGCACATCACTGCTCGAGCTACTCTGCGTAGCAGCCTAATGAATCGACCTGGTACTCCCGCTGTATATATCTGATATCTCATTGGGAGGTCATCTATGTCAGCATCTGGGATATCCAGCGTCAACCTCTCCAGGTTGTCCTCCAGCTCCCCAGTGATATCATCACCCTGTGGTACAAATGGGCTCCAGCTCGCCTATCCAACAGAGATGCTCCTCCAGGTCTCGCTGCTCCAACATCTGCATGAGAATATACAGGTCTCATCACTTAACATAAAAAATATAAAAATTTGAAAAACATAAAAACATTTCATCCATTTTAGGGTTTCTTGCTTCTCACCGATGTCACCCCACTATCCGCCAGCTGGGAGTGGTAGGTCAGGATCTCGGGTGAAGTCCGTGCCAGCGTAAGCATAATCCTCAATCATGAGGATCTGATCTCGTAGCCATCTGAAGAATGGATCACCGAACTTCACCCTTCCCCTACCCTCTCCTGTGCGAGCCATGACCTGGACCCACCTCAGCATACGGGGGTCCCGTGCTCTCAGACTCCGGAAGACCACATGATGTCTCATCTGTGGAACCCACTCGAAGAAGAAGCAGGATAAAATGGAACCAAAACCAAACTGCTTTAGCTCTACCTGCCGACACTTAGTCAGCTGATCCTTGAAGATTGGAAGCATGGATTCCACCCAGTTGAACACCGTGGGTGCCATGGCCTCTATGGCATACAACATGTGTGCCTTGGAATCCTGGTGCACACCTTGACTCCTGGCCACCCTCTGCATGGTAAACAGAACAGTCTGTAGAGCCCTATCTGTCACTACCTTGATGGGGATCTTCTTCCTCGATGTACCTGTCCCTGGTGCACAGTGTCGATCTATAAGCTCTCTGGTAGTAATGTCCCCACCATGGGAACCTATCAGTGAGATGGGGGCACCCCGTCTTGAGAGACCAGTCAGGAAGTAGATATCCTCTACCTCCACTGTAAGTATATGGGCCCCCACCTCGAAATACTGCTGCTATGGATTCCACATTTGCAGTATGTGTTCCAGTAACCGTTCATGCGACACCATGCTTGGGGTCTGGAAGAACTTCAGGAGCCCACAGTCCCGTAGTGCGGCAATACAACCCGCATTTCTCTTGGCAGTAGCATCCTCATTGTCATGCGTTCTTTGTTTCCATATCACCGTGTTTTGAGCAACCTAGACCTGCCAAAAACAATAATGGTATGCATTAGAATCATCCTTAAATCATTGAAAATCAAAAGAATGAAGTTATATTGCCCATACTATTAGTTTAAGCTATCCACGGTCGGCACCACCTGTGCGCCGTTGGAGACAGGTGGTGGCACCTCCTGTCCACTATGCTATTGGCGTGGTTCTCGGGTGGTACCGCGTATCCTGCAAGGGGTAGCCACGGTGCCCACATTTTGGGTTTTACGGATTTCCATATGGGCCCAAAACCCCACCAAATCTCAAAATAAATGTTATGAAATGAAAGATAAGGGTCTTAACTTTTACCTGCAACTGACGATGCTGAAAATGGATGGTGGGAACTCCTGGTATCAACTGTGGAAGATTTGGCTAAGAAAATGCTCCAAGTGCTCTCTGTTAGAGGTAAATAGTGAAATGATTTGATTTTTACTTGACTTATATAGACATTTTTGGGTCCGAATTACTATAGTTTTGATATAAAATCATATTTAGTCAAAGTTTATCTATCATAATCCCTTAATGCTGGTTTTAAATGCATTTAACACTTGTTTTTGAGTCGTTTGCAGGATAAAAGAACTTTAGTAAGAAGCTTTGAAAGTTTGTTTATGGCTTTTTCACACTTTCACAAAATGGAAAAGGTCGTTGAGCATTTATTACGACACTTTTTCACGCTCGTTAAAATCTAGTATCAAAGGTCCGAGTCCATTTCAAGTTTCTTTCCAGGCTCGTAAAAATCAACATTGTGTAAAGAAGCATTATGGAGTCCTCTTTTCACCTCTTTTTCAGGCTCCTTAAATACGAAAAATTCGTTGAGCCCATTTTTGATTCTTTCCAGGCTTCTAAAATATGACATTGTGTAAAGAAATCTCATGGAGTTCTCTTTAAACTATTTTCAGGCTCCCTAAATATGAAAATATCGTCGAGTGATCTTGTCTTCTTCATGCTCGTTAAAGTATTTGAAGAGTCATCCGTTCGACGGTAGGTTATCTCTTTTTCAGTTCGGATAGGACTATTTACAAAAAAGGAACACTCCAGCCAATCATGACTAGAAGAGTTCTCTAAGGTATGATTTTAAGCTTTTTCAAGCCTTAGGGACTAAATCATACGAAAAAGGACCCCTTTGGAGTCTTCTTCCATATTCGTTCATACTTTCTAAACATGAATAATACCGAGTTTTCTTTCAGTGGACTTCTTAAATCAAACATTGAGAGACCCGTTTTGGGAATGAACCCCTCCTCTCTCAGGTTCGTAAAATATATGAGTCTAGACTTGTCTTCCGGCAAGCTATATTGAGTGTTTGTTACCCTCTTTGAACTCATAAAAATGAAAAGAGGAACTCATCAATCATGATGGGGAAAATGGGAAGGGAATCATTTTGCAAATAATGGCAGTTGTTTGTCGTTACCTTTGAACATGGCACTTGTTTGCATAGTCATGTCAGTCAATTGGGTATTCAGCTGATCTCCGTGATGATCCACTTTCATGAGTCATGTCAATCCTTTGAATCTTTCAAAAGAATGCATTGTCCACGATCGCATTGTGTGTTTGTCCCGTTCAGTCATGCTACCAAGTCTTTTTGTCATGCCACTCGATGTTCAAAGGGGATTTGAAAAAGTTTTACCTCTGCAGTATACAGAGTCTTTGTGTCAGTATCTTTGAGTCAGTCATATGGTTACTACATTCACATAATTCCAGAACTATGTTCTGAGTTTCGTTTCGTCGATGTGGGACTCATCATGGCCCTCCTTCCTTCGACGAGACATTTCCCGTCGACATCAGCGTATTATCTGGGAAATAGTCTTAGAAACAATATTTAGTATCTTGAGATCTGTATGCCTTAATGACATATTCTCTCGCTCTCGACCTAGGTTGACATCATTGACCTTTGATCGATAGAGTCAACTGGTTGTTCGACATTAGGATATCTATTCACACTCAGTAGATTGCACTAGAGTACTAGAGTACCTTGGGAATCATTGACATTAATGGTGATTTCCCTCGCACTTGTTAACGGTTCACATCATTAGCCGGTAATCAAGTGGTTTCTACCATGTTCGACTTCAGATCATTGTAATCACATGGATATAATCGTACTTTGTGGAAGATGAGACGAAGACCCTATGTGTTAGTTTAAAGTGCTCATTTCTTTTCCCCAGGTTGCGATGGAGTTTTGTATATCTAGCACGGATCCACATTTGTATGGTCGTGGCTATGCTCAAATTTGCGTCTATATGACATAGATCTACATTGTATGTCTGGTAGCTATGTCCAATTTTGAGTCGTCTATCACATGGATCTACGTTGTATTCTAGTAGCCATGCTTGTTTATTGCTCTCATGGATCTGCCTTGTATTGGTCTGCAGCCATGAGTTTGGTTACTTATGTCTATGAGTCAACATACTGATGTACTACATATTCCTACTTGACGACATGCTCCGATTGAGCCAACATTTTCATCTCATGGCGACGACTTGTTCTCGCAAAGCTCTCGTTTATTGTATCCCTCGAAGACTCATGCTTTGGGGGGCATCCTGTTATACCAAAATTCTATCACCATCATGTGATAAGAACTTTGACATGCCTACTTGCCTTGAATCCCAGCTCTTGGAGTGGAAACTCATGGTTATCATCAATCTTCTATGAAAATTCCCAGCATCGCGCTTGCCCCTTTATCCAGAAGCGATACCCTTGTTCGCACCGCCCATCCCCTATTGCCCACAAGCGGTGCCACCACTTATGGCGCTTGGGGACTCCATTAGACTTTTTCATGTTTGAATCCAGAGCATGAAAAATTGAATAAACTAAGCTCAAGCCAAATTTCATGTTTTGACCAGAGCATGGAAAATGAAAAGTAAGCTCAACAACATCTTACTTTTTTTAACGAGCTCGAAGATCCATTGAAAGAATGCTCAAAGATTGGTTTCATTTTTACGCAAGCTCAAAACCAATGGGTAAACTATGCTTGAAAAATCCCATTAAAATGGTATATGGAGGTTGGAATCTTTCCCCCAACATGATTGCTAGCGAAGCTTACCCCTAGCATGGTTGCTAGCGGCTTGACATGCCCCCAAGCTTCGTTTCATTTGACGATTCTTCTTCCATACCCAACCTAAAAACCTGGTTATTAATGTGAAAATTTTCACTAGGGGGGTAGGAAGAACGAGAATCAGGTAGGTGAAAAGAAGTTTCAAGTTCTAACACTAAAGGGAAGACTCGAATCAAGGGAAGGGGATCTGTTTCATTTTTACACAAGCTTGAAACAGAAGGTAACTATGCTTGGAACATGGTTTCATTTTTATGCAAGCTTGAAGCCAAAAGGTAAACTATGCTTAAGGAGATCCATTTCATTTTTTAACGAGCTTGACATAGAATGGGAACTTTGCTCATACGCACCTGTTTCATTTTTTAACGAGATTGACACAGAATGGAAACTTTGCTCATACGCACCTGTTTCATTTTTTAACGAGATTGACACAGAATGGAAACTTTGCTCAAAGGCATCCATTTCATTTTTTAACGAGCTTGACACAGAATGGGAACTTTGCTCATAGGCATCTGTTTCATTTTTTAACTAGCTTGACACAGAATGGGAACTTTGCTCAAAGGCATCTATTTCATTTTTTAACGAGTTTGACACTGAATGGGAACTTTAATCAAAGGAATTTGTTTCATTTTTTAACGAGTTTGACACAGAATGGGAACTTTGCTCAAAGGAATGGTTTCATTTTTATGCAAGCTTGAAACCAAAAGGTAAACTATGCTTTAGGAGTGGTTTTATTTTTTAACGAGCTTGAAACCAAAAGTTAAACTATGCTCACAAACCTTCTCCTACTGAACATGATATCCAGAGGTTGGTAGGTTTCCCCCATTTCATAAAAGCTAGCGACTTAGCTCCATTATGATATCCATAGACTAGAGCCATGCCCCCCATTTTACCTATGATGGGAAGAAGCTAACTAGAAGAAGGGGAAGGAACCACAAGAACATGCGGCACATTTAGGGAAATCTGATTACTAGGAGTAATGCGATGGTTAGGTGTAACAAAGGAAAGTTGATCAATGGTCACAATATTCCCATCATGGGGAAAGTGCATAACTCTAAAGAGTGTGGACACAACAGCCTTCATGGCATAAACATAATCGCGTCCAAGGAGCAGATTGAAATCTAAAGGACCTTGGACCACCATAACATCAATACAGATAGTTTTCCCTCTTAATGTAATAGGCAAATAAGGAAGGGTCCCTAAAGGTGTGGTAGGTCTTCGATTAAAAGCTAGTATCTAATCAGTGGATGGAACAAGCTAAGGAGAGTGTAAAGCTTGCCAAGTAGTTGAGGATAGAATACTAACAGAAGCCCCTTCGTCAACAATAGTGCGAAGTATCTGCCTAGCAGTAACATTCACAACTATCTGGAAATGAACACTCGAATGAAGATGAGACTCTGTTAGGTTACTCCAGTCAAAGGAAATAACCTCATTACTTGGAGAGGGTTTTGTCGAAACAGACAAAATTTCTCCTTGTCGAGAACAATAAGAACAAAGCATAAAAACTTCAGCAGGTTTTGCTTCATTCTCTATTGGAAGAGAAGAACAAGACGAAGATTTGGTCAAAGAGACTACTTCAGTATTAACACTCTCTGATGAAAGAGTGGGATCTGGTGGAGATGAGGTCGAATCGACCACTTCAACTTCACTCTTCAATGAAAGAGTGGGATAGAACGAGGTTAGAATTGGATTGACCACTTTATCAACCAATGGGGGTTCAAGAGACAACTTACGATAACCTGTTGGAAGCCGTTGACGAGAAACAATAATATCTTCCAACAACTTAGAAGCTTCATCCATGAGAGGACAAAGGTAAGTAAAGTGCATGTCCTGACAAAGCAAGCAAGGATTTCTAACTTTACCCTTCCGACTCTTAACCACAGAGTCATTGGTTGAGGGGGGGTCATCAGTATGATGACCAGAGGTTGATGACATCGGTTGCTGGGGAACCTTAGACCACTCTTCTAAAACTAGTGACAAACCATGACAATCTTTCAGAAGGTGATCACCCTTGCAAATCCTACAAGGGAATTTGGGTTTATGTGGTCTTTGGGTGTGCAGATCAACACTGTCCGCACTAGGAGGAGTGATTGGTTGAGACTTGGTTGTTTGTTTGTTTTTCTTCTTCTTAATCTTCCTTTTTTTCTTCTTCTTATCCACCTGACTACTAGTGCGACAACTTTCAACAGACGAAGAGGTAGAAATGGGAGAAGACACATTTGGTGAAGGAGAGGGATCAACATGAGGTTGATGCTCTTGTGATGAAGGATTAGGATCAGATGCAACCGGTGTATAAAGGATAATTGTACTAGAGAATAACTAAACAGGTAATCCAATAGTCAATCCAGGAAGGCTTAACGTAGCCATGAGAGGAGGACCAACATCCCCATATGGAGGGAACACAAAATACATGCTTGGTAAAGGAGTCTCTTGGCTGGTAGTCCCGGAAGGTGAAGCCATAACTATGAAATAAAAATATCTCTCTCTTCTAAAAAATCCTAACTGTACAGATAACAAGTGCTACTCAAACTAAAAGAAACAAGCAAACATGTGAAAGGAGTGGCCCTAATAGTCAGGAACCTCATAGGACAGGCCAAAAGGATAACTCAGATGGATAGGATATCCTAGTGGGGTCTCTCGATATACATAAGGTACGTGGGAGCTCAAATCGGTAGTAGTGCTGTCTAATGCATAACCGTACACAAGGGGCCTTCCGATATACAATCGAGTACGTGAAGTACCTTTCTATATACCTCAAGGGTACGTGAAAGGTCGTTTGATTTACCGACGGTACGTGGAAGAACCGTGCTAGTACTGGGATGTAATGCTGACAAATAACAACAGATCCTACGCGACGCCCGAACACGTCTCTAACCTATCACACAAATTGCTAAAAATTTTAAACCTAAGCTAGCACTTAATTTTATCTTGTGCGTTTAGGTGGAACCATGGAGTGAAAACTTGAAATTAAAGAAGATGCACATTGATCTATATGATAATGCAAGTTTTCCTTTTCAATGAAATTCTACCTAAGAGAGGGAGAGAGAGGTTCAATTTATTTTAAATATAGAGTAAATCCCATATAACAATGAAACAAATTTCTTATATGATCCGTTCCTAATGGAAACAAACAAAAGCTTCTCTTTTGAACTGAAAAAGAAGTGAGACCTCTAATGAAAAGCAAGAAAAGATTGTTACAACTTTATACAAAAGTGTTCAGATTTTTCAACTAAAGTGCGAATGAACTAATCACAAAATCATACAATAACTTTCATATGTACTTTTCCACAAGTTCATGAAAAAAAGGAAAAAACATACAAAAATCATGTATAACAAATGAAGAAAAACTGAAATAAATCTTTTCTTGTTCTATCAAAGAAGATAGAAATCAGAGATCTGACAAAACCAAGTTATATTCAAAGCCAACTATGAAGCTTTAAAAGACCAACATCAATCAAAATTCTTGAGAATAACTATGGATTCATACACGCTCAAGGGGAGTCTGGGGGGTAGGAAGGTGTCGCCAGATTTGTTAGCTGGAATATTTCACCTCCTGCAGATAGCAAGGTGTTCCTCTGGTCTGAATGGTTCAGATCCAGAACAAATAGAGGACAGAGGTTGGAGACTCTCCCTAGATTCCGTAGATACCTGAAATGTAATGCTTCGATCATTACCCTGTGTACCTGCAATAAGATTCAACACGCAAACATATCGAAACCACCCGATTATAATCTACTAATCTATGTTAGTGACTAAGGAATATAACAACATACATGTGGAATCATACAACAACAATATATGTGGGACAAAAATCAACTTGCATTAAAGAAATATGAAGAATTTTACAACCAAGCCTTAGTGTTGACATGCATCTCCATGAAACAAATCATTCTCATCCCCAAAAGCTCCGACTCTAGCTCTCTATACTCTCCCAAATGATCTTGGGCCAAGTGATCAATCCAATAGCATAACAATACCTTAAGAGTTCTCCCCCTCAACCATGACCATAAGCTTGTATTTATAAGGCTTAATGGATAGGGTAGGTTGAGAGATTAGTGGGTGAGGTGGCCTCTAAGATCCTAGGATGAGGGATCTCGAGCTCAACTAACCCACAACAGTAGGGATAAGGGAGGACACGAGGCTTATGATATAGAAGCCTCGAGAAATTTCTCTTTTCCCCTTTTACCTAGGGTACCACGTTTCTCCTTAAATGACAGAGCGGTTCTGGTAATAACCGCTTATGGACCAAGCGCCATAAGTGGTGGCACCACTTGTGGGAAACATGGGATGGGCGGTGGGAACAAGGGTACTGCTTCTGGATAAAGGGGCAAGCGTGGTGTTGGGAATTTTCATAGAAGATTGATGATAACCATGCGTTTCCACTCCAAGAGCTGAGATTCAGGGCAAGTAGGCATGTCAAAGTTCTTATCACATGGTGGTGACAGGATTTTGGTATAACACTCAACACAACAAAAATGGGTTAGCAAACTCATGGGTTATGACTATGAGATCACTTACAAGAAGGGTAAGGACAATCTTATGGTGGATGCTCTTTCCTGCACATTTGATTACCATGTTTCTCTTTCAGCTATTTCTGTGCCTATTCCAAATTGGTTACACTCTGTTCAACAAGGCTATGTCAATGCCTCTTCATTATCTGAAATCATCCAACAGTTGGACAGTAACCCTTTTGTTGTACCACATTACTCTTGGGATGGTTCTTCTCCGAAAAACAAGGGTCGTCTGGTGCTTCCCTAGAGCATAGAACTTAAACATGCGGTCTTCTATGAACTCCATGCTTCTCCATCTGCAGGGCACTCTGGGTTCCTCAAAATGTATGAGCAAGCACGATGTAAATTATTTTGGAAGGGATGAAACGAGAAATTCAACAGATGGTTGTCGAATGTGCTCCTTGTCAGCTCCACAAGGGTGAAACTACAATTCTTCCCAGATTGCTCGAACCTTTTCCCATCCCTACAAGGAATTAGACATATATTTCGATAGATTTCATTCAAGGGATCCCTAAATCTAGAGGGAAGACCGTAATCTTTGTTGTGGTTGATGGAATCTCCAAATATAGTCATTTTTGTGCTCTCAACCATCCATATACCACCTCCTCAATTGCACAAATTTTCATGGACTAGATATTCCCTCTTCATGGAATCCCTTCTTCCATTGTCTTAAACTGCAACACAACTTTCACAGGTCATTTTCGCTTCACTGACACCAAACAAAATATGAGTTTAGTTTATTACCCACCAATAGATGGTTAGACTGAAGTCATCAACAGATATTGTGAAACTTATCTTTGTTGTTTCACCTTTGAACAACAACATTAGTGGGAAAAGTGGCTCCCTCTCACTGAATGGTGGTACAATACTTCCTACCATACTACATCTAAAATGACTCCATATGAAGCAGTTTTTGGTCACGCACCTCCAGTACTCCTTCCATACACCCCTAGGAGTTTACCAGTTCAGGTAGTTGACATGGTTCTTTGAAACCGACATCAGATTCTTCATATTCTGCAGGAAAATCTTCACATGGGAAGAAACCGTATGAAATAACAGGCCGATCAACACCATTATAAGCGCACTTTTCAAGTTGGTGATATGTTTTTTCTTCGTTTGCAGCCTTACAAGCAATCCTCGTTGAAACTCAAAGGGCATCAAAAGCTCGCTCCAAATATCTATGGGCCATATATAGTTCTTCAAAAGATTGGGTCTGTTTCTTATAAATTGGAACTTCCTCCTTCTTCTTGCATTTACCTAGTATTTCATGTCTCTTGTCTTAAGAAAGTGATTGACACCAACATCAGAGAACAAATTGTTTTACATGAACTAGATAATGAAGGACCCATCATTTCGGAGTTAGAGGCCATCTTTAATAAGCGCATTCGTCATCTTCGCTCTCAGTCCATCACAGAGGTCTTAATTCAGTGGCACGACATGCAACAAGAGGATGCTACATGGGAACCACTCCTTCGGATTCAACAACAGTTTCTATAAGGTTTTCCGTTGCACCAAAACCTGTAGATGTTGATGAACATTTGAAACCCATCACAAGGCCCTATCACTAGGAGTGGTGGTTAGTCCACTTGTTTTTATATTCCCAGAGGTGCGGCGGTTATACTATATGGAAGGTTGTACCGATACTCGAACACCCCGCCTCCGGTGAAGCTCAGGGGAATTGAACCTGAGACCTATGCTCCGATACCATGTTAGAATAGTAGAGTTAAGCTAAACTAATTAACCTATCTAAGCAACCAACAACATATCATAAAATATAAGAACATGAAAATAAAAGGACAAGAGACACCGATATATGTGGTTCACCTTAATAGGTTACATCCATGGGAAGGCGGTCTTCTATTATCTCTAGAATGTCTTCTCCAATATTACAAGAGAGAAAAGCACACATACCCCAAAGAATATAGATTATGTACAACAATGTCACAATAGTACCACTACTACATCAAGAATACATGATATGTAGACTCACTTGACCCTATTATATACTAAGAGAAGAGGAGGAATTACTCTCACATATTACATGTGGGATAATATAATTCTCCAAAATAACATCTCTTAATACAATACCATGGACAAATACACTACACAAGTAAATACAACACCATATAACTATGGGTTAAATGTATTACTCTTTTACATAAGATTGTAGATAACTTCCGACATAATACAAAGACATTATTACCTTCCATGTAATATAATATATTCCAACAATTTCTATATCTAAAGATTTGAGGAAAAATCTTTTCTAAGAGGGAGGGTATGTTAAGAACCCATGTAAACCCTTTTTATTTTGTTAGTATATTTTGCTGGACGCATATGCTTTGTAAGTCGTCTTGTTAGTATGTTGTATTATCCCACATTCATGGGGAGTAATGGTTGTTTAGATTAGACTTAGTATATAAGTGAGTGTTGAGGCCATTGAAGGTATCCAAGACTTATTTTGTATTAAGCTTGCTTAAAGGAGGTTGCCCCCTCAAAGTGGCCTATGATCAATAAATCTCTTTTGTGCTCCAATATTTCTATTATGTTGTGCATTCTCATTGTTTATTGTAGGAGGTTCTCCACAATGTTGCACCACCGCCAACCCCATTGTCCAACTCTCTTCCATGCACCACATCGTGCCTGTACACACACCCTCCTTCTATCACACTCTGCCACGCTCCCACAACACTCCTGACATCATGTTCCATCCTCAAGTCACCCTCCTACCATGCTTGCACAGCTCGCGAGCCATGCCTTCCACTCCCCATCTAACCCATCTCTTGAGATTCCACACTCACACCTACATCCACCAATTTCCTCTCCCAAGAACCTCCCTCCTGAATCCCCATGCCACTCACTAAGTGCACGCCATCCCATCCGCCCCACACGGTTTTAACCTACGCTCCAGGCCATTCCTTCCATCCACCACTACCCATGCCATGCTCTACCCTGCGTACGTCACACTCTCATTCGTTGCTCGTACTCTCCCTTCTCCTTATAATTGCACTCCCACACGACTGCCTCCTCCCAACTTCTCCACAATGCACACATATCTTGTACACTGCTATTTCTCCCTTCACAACCTTCCCACGCCCTCCTCCACGCTCACGCAGTATCATCCCCATTGGTTACACCTCAACCTCATCTTCCCATTCGCATGACCTCTGCTGCCTCTAGTCCAACTCACCCATGCACTTCTGTCCGCACCTCCAATCCTGCACCTATGCATTTCTTGTGTGTCAACAGGTGACCATTCGAATAACACGTCATTGAAACAACCATTATTAACCATGATAGCCAGAATATAGGGGCTATAATGATATATACAACATCCATCAGAGTTGACAACACAGTCACATATTAATTGAAAGAGCCAAAGAAGGGTTTGTAGTTTGGAGCATCCTGTCAAATAGAAGTCTGCGATTGCAAATAAACGTGAGTTCTTTTTTTTTTCAGAAGAAAAAATACTAGTCTTTGTTATTCAATTAGAATCAAAAGACATCTTTTACATAGCATCAATGACTGAGCATTCAGCAATCAGCAAAGGCAACAACCATATCAACACATGACATCTAATACATAGCATCAGTGACTGAGCATTCAACAATCAGCAGAGGTAACAGCCAGATCAACATAATAATAGCAGAAAAAACAGAACATTCTGCATCATCCCATATAGAAGAATTAAAGTCTGATCTTTGCAGACTTTACTCATCATTCTCGCATTAGCAGGTCAGATATGTTGATGAAAATCGAAGGTGATCAATAATCAAGTAATCCAGGAGAAAAACTTGCTAATAGAAAGGACTCATACCAAAACAAAAACATGAGAATATAGCACATAATGCTGATGGCAAGAAAGCTGAGAATCTCAGCATCTAAAAAAGAACAAAGTGGCCCTCATTAATGGCCTTGCCATCCAAAAACTCAAAGAAATAACCATGGCCCAAATCCAAATTCAGGTCCCTCTTAGAAAGTCCATCTGCTAGAGAGTTATGTTCCCGGAAAACGTGCTTGAAGATCACCTGAGGGGCCATGTGAATCAAATTTCTTATATCTCTGCACCAATGCATCAGGGAAGGAACATCAAGTGCTGACGATCGATTGAACCATGAAATAACTATCAAAGAGTCTCCAAAAATCAACTGAATTGGGATACCCATCAATTGGCTGACTCTGAGGACAGCCCAAGAAGCCAACAATTCAGCTCTAGTATTAGTACCATGACCGCCACCAATGGAGAAACATAAATAGTGCTGATCATTAATATAGATAACAAGTCCCGAACCACTAATATTTTCTGCTGCAGCCCCATCAAAAAAACCATAAGGGAAAGTCAAAATAGGCTTGGTACCAATTTTCCGGATTTTTAAGGATTTAGAGGGAGCAGGATAAGTGTTTAAAAGACCTTCAATGCTAATTATTAATGCTGGAAGAGCAGGTTTCCAATTTTCAAAGATGCATTTGTTGTGGTGAATCCAAATATTCCAAAATATGAAGAAGGGCAGATATCTATAAGCAGCTTTGCGGAAAGGGGAGTTATACCACTGAATCAAAAGGGAGGAAATAGAATCATGAGAAGGGAAGACAAAACCAAAATTTTCAGCAAAGTACGAGAAGACTCGCAAGCTGGTAGGACAAGATAAAAACAGATGGTGAATATCTTCAGAAAATCTTTCACACAAGATACATCTACTTGGCCCCTGAAATCCTCTTCGTTGAAGTTGGTCCCAAGTTAATATACAACCTCTTACCAGGAGCCAAGTAAAACAAATAATTTTCAGAGGAATACGTTACTGCCAGAGGAAATCCAACGAAAGTTCTGGAGGGTCAAAACAGCTTTGAGAAACACATTCATATCCTTTGGCTGCCGATAAGGATCCAACATAATTTGAGTGGGACCAGAGCAAAGAGTCATTTTGGTCTGATAACATAATTCTTCCATATTCCAGACCCTGAATATAACGATCCCAATGAAATTTCCAATCATTACATGGGTCTAAATCAGCGGCCGAGTACCAGTAAGAAGTAGCCGGAGAGGTAAGATTTTTGGCCTGATTTAAAGTAACTATTCCATAATCCTCCAGATATTCCCTTAAACCAATTGGCAAGATATAGTTTGTGCCAAATCCAATCATTGGATCTACACCAACCCAAATAGAAGTGCCATTACCAACACTCCAAATCAATCCTTTACCGATCCATGGCAGAGTTTCAACAAAACCTCTCCATAAAATGGAGACATTTCCAGCTACAAATCTTTTATCTCTAAGCCAAGTATGAACATGTCTGTTCTTCAAGTATTTAACAGTGATGAGCTTATTCCAGATGCCTGATGAATTAAGCACCAGCCAGAAACTTTTCATCCTTAAAGACAGGCTAAAACTGGGTAAATGCTTGATCCCCCAGCCTCCCTGAGTAATCGGGCGAGCCAACAATTTCCAATCCATGAGATGAAATTTAGATTTATTTGCAGAGGATCCCCATAGAAAGGAGAAGATAATTTTTCTGAGTTTGTCAAGAATGGAGGCCGGAATGGGGAATAGGGACAACCAGTATACTGGGATATTCGAGAGAACATATCAAATGAGAACCAGGAAACCTCCTATAGACAGCATTCGATTGGTCCAATGGGCTACTCTTTTTTCAAATTTTGAGACGAGCCAGAACCAATCTTTAATCAAGTAACCAGAAGGCTTCAAATAACATCCCAGATAAACAAACCCATTAGACAGAGAATCAATTCTGTAAGGAAAATGACCAGCTAAATTCCGAAGGGTATCCTCATCCAGGTTATTTTGTAGGAAACTGGATTTATTAATATTTATACTCATTCCTGAAGCCTCACAAAAAGTATCCAGAATGTCCTTAAAAGCCTTCCACTCCTCCAAGGAAGCAAAACCAAATAAAATCACGTCATCCACAAACAATAGATGAGTAAGTGAGAGGCGAGCAGAGATTTTTATACCTTTGATCTTTCCCTGTCTTTTTGCCTCCTCAATCATCAGGCTGAGTCCTTCAATAACCAAGATGAATAGCAGAGGGGATAAAGGACAGCCTTGTCTTATACCCCGAGAGGCTGGGAAAAAGGAGGAGGGAGAACCATTTACAAGTACTGCAAATTGGACAGATGATAGACATCCCATGATCCAATTCACACCAATCAAAGGAACACCAATTTGTAGGAGAATAAGGCAGACAAAGGACCAGTTAACCCTATCAAAGGATTTAGATAAGTCAAGTTTCAGGATAAGAGCATTCCTTTTCCGAGCTTTGACAGTATGTAAGACTTCTTGGGTAATTCCTATGGGGTTAAGGATTTGACGAATTTTAAGAAAACCAAACTGCTGAGGAGAAATGGCTTTGTCCAAAAAAGGCTTAAGTCTCATGGCAGCAATTTTTGAGATCAATTTATAGCAGAGATTGCAAAGAGAGATAGGACAAAAGTCTGCAAAGTTATTAGGATTATCAACCTTAGGGATAAGAGTGATAAAAGTAGAGTTAATAGCTGGAGACACCCTACCAAGAATCCTAGAGGATTCAACCATCTGAACAAGTTGAGGGCCCAACAGGTCAAGGAAAGTCAAGTAAAATTCAACAGGCCATCCATCCGGGCCTGGAGCCTTATCTTTTTTGAAAGATTTGAGGGCTCTTTCCACTTCAGAAATATTAACAGTATGAGAAAAAACCTCTTTCTCATCAGCCTCAAGAAAGGAAGGAAATAACCGGATAATCTTGAGTTGGGCAGAAATGGATGTCAGATTATCATCTTCAAAATTTTTCCTGAAATGGAAAACCCCAAGAGATTTGATTAATGAATCATCCAAGACCCAATTCCCTTCTTCGTTTTGTAAACTCCAGATCGCATTGTGATTCCTTCTAGCAGAGGCAACTGCATGAAAAAACTTTGTATTTGCATCCCCATTTGCAGCCCAAGAGATACGGCTTTTGAGTCTAGCAGAGTGGAGTTCATGATCAATCACCTTTTTTAGATCGGCCTTAAGAGAAAGGAGTCTAAGCTGTTGATTATCAGTCAATAAAGCGGAAACAGAGGAAGAAAGGAGGGAATTTATTTCCTCTTCGAAGAGGATAGATTTATCCTTCATCTTTTGGGCTTCATTTTTAGTCCAGGTTTTGACTTTACTTTTTAGGCTCCGAAGTTTAAAAGAGAGATCAAACATGGGATCTAGGGGGTTATCAGGATGAATAAGAGGCCATTCAGATCTAATCATATTTTTAAAATCCTCATTTGAAAGCCATGAATGGTTAAATTTAAAAGGTAAAGCACAGGAGGTCCGATGATCCTGCCAATCAAGGATAACCGAAAAATGATCTGACAAACCACATCTATGAGTCCAAACCCTGTTTCTTGGAAGAGTAAAGACAAGTTGATCAGATAAGAGGTAACGATCTAATATTTTGGAAATACCTTCTTCCCCCATCCTTCCATTCCTCCAGGTAGGGCCAGCACAGGTGGGGGCCACATCCATCGGATGATGTTCAGAGAGCAGCTTGGCAAAGAAAGGGCCCAAAGGATCCAGCTGCGCTTTTGACCCCCAAATCTCAGTAGCACTTAATTTAAAGTTTAAGTCACCTGCTAGAATAAGATTGGGGAGAGAGAGAAGCCCACCAGATGCAATAGAATTCCAATAAGAGTCTCTATTAAGATAAGGGCCATAACAATTGAGAATAGACAGCTCTAGAGAGGAGCTTCTGAGAGAAGATTTAAGAAGGATACTAGCTGCAGTATGGAAGGCCTTACATCTAAGAAGTTTAGGATTCCAACCAGAGAGGAGCCCTCCAGAGAGGCCTTTAGCCTTAATGGCGCAAAATTCCCAACCTGGACAGAGCTTAGAGAAAGCAAACAATGCAGGGTAAATACTAGTCATAGTTTCTTGAAGAAGAATCACATTAGGAGAGAGCGAGGAAAACAAATGGCGAAGGCTTTTTTGCTTGGCTAAGCCTCCTAAGCCTCTAACATTCAGGGTGAGAAAACACATTAGGGATCAAGCTGATAAGGGGTCTGAGCTCTAAGGACCCTTGGGGAAGGAGAGAGGGGGTTGCTGTCCGCAGCTTTAAGCCTAGGTGATAAAGGAATATAAGGATCATTCAAAGAATCCACTAAATCCTTAGAGGGCTTTTTCGATTTCTTTTTTCTAATAGTAACATTTTCAAATCTAATAGAATCAAGAGGAAAAACCGAGGGGGAAAGAGGACTTTTGTCAGAAAAGATATTCAGAGATTTTTTCAAGGAGGGGTCAGCAAAAGAAGGAGAGCTAGCCGGGATGAGAGGAGAGAATGGGATGGGTCCAGCCCTTTCAAGTGGAGGAAAATCAGCTTCTGAAAAAAGAGGAGAAGGAAGAGAATCCACCTTTTCGATGGGAGTTTTGGACTTATCCAAAGACTGAAAAAGAGGGGGAGTCCGTTGGATCTCCACAGATATATGCTCAGATCGAGGAGAAAGAGATTCAGGGATGGAATGAGGGAGAGCAAGGGATGCATCAACCAGACACTGTGAGGGAGGGGGTAAAGCCTCATGGAAGGAAGGGGATGAGTTTGAAACAGGCAAAGGGGAAATCTCAGCACAGGGGATAGCAGGAGCGGGTTGTGGGGGGTCATCATAAGGTAATGAAAAATCTAGAGATTTTTGAATCCTATTATCAGCAGAAGTATGCCTTTTAGTACCTACAGAATCCAAAAAATCCAATTCCAGATCCGTAACTTCATCAAAATGATCGAGAGTCGGGAGAGTAGAAACAGGTGTACTTACCTTAAACCCCACAGAATTTGCTTGAGAAGAATGGATTATAGGAGAGGATGATGCTTTACTGAAAGATGTGCAGTTCCTACGGAGATGACATGTATCTTGACATATACTAGATCGGAATGGGATTCCTTGGTAATCCAGTATCTGGATGAATAATCTATCTTTACAAAGGATTTCCACATTCGCTGGTAACGCTCTCAAAATGTCAATTTCCACCAAGATTTTGGCCAGCCGCTTATCATAGCAGTGCATAAAATCTTCATCGAGCGCTACAAATCGGCCAATGGTATTTCCCACGCCTTCGAGCAAAGAACGGTTCCATAGAGGGAAAGGAAGGCCAGGAAGTAAGGTCCACAGGTGCCTTTTTTTCACCTGTTCTCTTGCCAGATCAAAATTTGTATGCCAACTATCGAGAACCAATGATCCTTTGCCAACCCTCCAAAGTCTCTGCAAAACCTGGGTTGCATGGTCATCTTCGAGGAAAACGATCACAATCCAACCACGAGCAAGAAGGCTAATTGCAGGAACATAGGAGAGAAAGGGTTTCCAATTTTCAGTCGCCCAGCAGAACCATTCTTTTTTATCCAGAGGCATATTCAAGGTGGCCAACTAGAGCACGGGCACATAATGCTTCAACTCTGTCCAAGAATATATCATGACCAACCACGAAACGCAATTTGCCATCCAAAAATTTGTGGGCTTTTGCCTTACGATGACGACAGAACTGAGCAGCTGCGAGGTCAACTGGAGGGACGGGTGACCCATCCACCTTCTCCGACATAAGAACATATGCAATGTACCTCCAATGACACCTGGTAAAAAACAAACCCTGGAATAACACAAAAAACCCCAGGATCTTTCCAGATCTTCTATTAAAAATGATTAATGGTTAAAACCCCAAATCACGAGAGACCCAAGATCGAGCCACCAACCCTAAATCAAAGAAAAGCGACCCCAACAGTCAAAGAAAAACAGAGATCAAACCCTAATGATGACAACATGAGACATGAAGGAGGAAAAATCATGACCCACGAACCGAAAGCCGACAAGGGACATCATAAAGAGCAAACAGGGATAACGAGAGGTACAAGAATCCCTCAATCTCAGATCCTGGACAGATAAGTCAAAATAAGTGGCTGATATTCAGTAATAATTCACACGAAAAAGGTGGCGGAATATCCAAAAAAAATCAGAAAAACAAACCCACACATGGAAGGAGCCGAAGCTAACTAAAAATAAAAAATTCCCACTTGATTAAACTGGTTGGTACTAGTCCTCAGCTAAATGAGGAGGGACTCCAGTCCCTGGCTCCAACATAATCATCCATGGGTAAGGGTTGAAAACAGGCCCCAGATCTAAATAGTCTAGGAAAACCGATAAAAACAGTGAGAAAAACGACAGCCAAAGGCTTGAACGAGCGTCGGCTAGATAGTTAGATGGAGAAAGAAGACTTCCACGGGTTCTGCGCCCTCCTGCAGGCTACATCCTGCAAACCCTCGCCGAAGCCCTCGCCCATTTAACAAGTCCATTATAACGTTATACTGATACATGTGATTTTAGTTTAAATAAATGTGAGTTCACAGAGAGTTCGGGTAACAACTCATAGTGGTAAGTGACCAATATCTCTCAAAGGAAGGTGCAAGGTCGACATTTTTGGAAACTATTTAATTAACCGTCAAGTTGTTCTAGGTGTGGCTTATTAGCCATCTACTTCGAAACCATACCATAAGAGGAAGCGTCTTGACCCTTCATAAGTCAACATCATGACCCTTCATAAGTCAACAAATTATAAGTGCTTAACACTTTTCAAATAGAACCAATTATTAGTGGGATCGCGAACATATACACATTTATTAAAAACAAAAAAAACAAAAAAAAACAGAAAAAAAAAAAAAAAAAAAAAAAAAAAAAAAAAAAAAAAAAAAAAACAAAAAAAAACACAAAAAAAAACAAAAAACAAAAAATATTATAATAATAATATTCTGGTTATTAATTATATCATTATAATATTTCTATAAAGAAAGAGAAGAAGATATTGAAGGTAGTTATTGAAACATATTTGTATTTATTGAAAAAAAGTGACAAATTATGGATTCTATTTATAAATCCAAATTTTGGGCAAAGTGTCCTTATTGCGAAATGGAATTCCAATATTTGACATGTTTTAAGAATGGCAATCGGTCCTGTCCAATATGTTGTAACCATTTTATTATGAAAGATGAGCAAGGTAACTCATAGTTGCAATCACATAAATTGGAAAGTGAAATATGATACTACAAGGAAAACAATAAACAATTACAATTTGAAAATGACAAGGATAAGTATTTTAATGATTTAATAAATACCAAATTGAAAGATCGTATTCGGGAGTCCACCAAACAAACTAAGGAATTTGAAATTGTGAGAAATAAATTCGAAAAGGACATTCAAGAATGAGATGAAGAGATCTCTTGTTTAAGAGAGCATAATCAGAAATTACTCATGCAATCAAGAAGGCAAGGGATAAAGTTCAATGCAGTCAAAAGTTAGAAGAGAAGATTCAATTTCTCCAGCAAAAATTACTGGGAAAGGATGAAGAAAATTCTTCCATGGAGAAGGTTAATCAAGAACTAGAGGAACAAATTGAGAAGTTAAAAGATGACAAACAATTGCAAGACAAAAGTTTTGAGAAGATTCAAAATAATAATAATCTATTAGAGAACAAATTAGTTCAAATCCAGAAGGAAGCATCCATAATATCTGAAAAAACTAACTGTAGTTGAGGAAAAAGATGTGAATACAAATTTGGTTCACATCATAGTTCAAAAGAAAGTCCAGCAGAAAAACAAGCAACAAGAATTCGTTACTGACACCCAAACTACAAAAAAGCAGTTTGACCAACGATAGGGTCAAAATGAAAATAAGAAAAAGGGTTATAAATTCAGAATTGAAAGAATACAAATCTAAAATCTAAGCAGAAGACGGGAATATTTATCCAACAAAATGATAAAAAATCACCTCCGATAAAAATAGACCTCGGATGGACCACATCACAGACGATGCACCATTTTTTCTTTGGAATTCGTAACTTGTATCGTCTCATTTCGTCAAGTGTTGCAAGTACTAAAATAAAGAATGACATTACAAGCAAGAAATCAGATGTAATCCTTGTCTTCAATAAAGATTTGAGGACAAACCTTCCCTTAAGGGGAAGGAAATGTAATGAACAAAAAATATAAATAAATAAATAGACAATAATAAATATTAATAATTAAATAAACTAAATACTTAATGAAGAGACACCTTGGTGATTGGTTACGCCTCTTCACGAAAGGGCACTCAACATGGGTATTTATACAAGAAAACATTCTCATTGTAAATCAACACTTATCTTATCAAATATATTCTATTATCCATACATCGATTATTTATTTGATTTACATTGGGTTTTCCCATAAAAACAGAGTTTCTCTATTTCAACATTGTGAATTTCATCATACAATAAAAAACAATTTGTAAGGAATTAGTTTTTTTTTATAAGCTAGTACCCACTTGGATTTGAACTTGTGACCTTCAATTTACAACATCTCGTCTCAATTACTCATTTCCAATTCTCTCACACCCATGGGCAATTGGTAGGGAATTATGTTTTTTTTGCAAGTCACATTAATTAACAATTTATACAGAGAAAAATACAACATCCATTAGCTATAGTATCCTTCATAGTTGTCTGATCCGCCTGTCTACCCATTCTTAGATTTCACAAAATAGAGACACCTAGGGCCCCTCTCCCGAATGAGTAAACAAGGATTACAATCATGAAAATATTCAACATTACCCATGCCTACAACAACACAGTTTCCCATAAAGAAAATTGCGACAGTCATTAAACTTACTATCCAACTATATATGTCTAACATGTTGAGGACAAACGAACAATTTCACATGAACTTAGTAACAAGAAACCAAAAAAGCCAACAGAACACGGGCCATCCAATACGAAAGTCCCATGCACAACCATTAAGTCACCAGGTAATTCGCATAAGGAAGAGTCATCCCCATGATGCTAGAAACAACAGCCGTGTCCATACTCGTTGCCTGCGTCTCTCCCATCGTAGGCGCAACCACCCCTAATTATGGAATAAAAGGAATACCCAATTCTTTACCCACGACATTGATCTTCATGTGTAAAATCCTAGTGTCTGCATACATCTCCTTCCAAGACGCCACCGGACCTCATCCGTTCGCTGCTTCTCCTCATGTTCTAGTAACACACTACCAAGGAGCCTTTTTATCACCCAGTATAGTGTGATCGTATTCTCATATAAAAGAGCTCATCAACAACTTTCCAACGACGTTCATTTAAGGGAAAACAACCTCCAGATGAAAAAGTTGTCGATATTTGAAGTTTTGACAATAAAGATTAAAAAATGGTGAAAATGGTTAAAAGATGTGATTATGGGGCCATGTGAATTGAACCAAACCTCATGATAAGGCCACCATGACCCCATTAACATGGTTCAAAGGATTATATTAAGATATGGTTTAAACTTTATTAAAGTTTAAATATTAAAAAATAGAAAAATCTAGTATAAACCATATTTAAACTATGTGTAAATATTATTCCACAACCATATTTAAACTATGTGATAAAAACATATGGTATAACGTGGAGAGTTTGTAATATGGATACAAAACCATATTATATCAAACATGCCACTGAACTATAATAACAATTGCCTTCTAATCATTCCATCGAACTATATCACGTGGTAACAACAACTTTCTTTTGGGTTTGCCTGATGGTACACATGAAAATCGATTACCAGGGGGAGAAGAATGGAGCTTAGGGTTTTGATTTCTGGCGTTTTGGTTTTCTCTGCAACTCACACTTATCGTAGCTGCATTTTCCTACATTTTCATGGCATATTTCCATCCTCTCCTCTCCTCTCGGTGCTGTTTTGAACGAGTTCTTGCTAGTCACCTTTTTTCTTGTTTTTTCTGTGTCTGCTGGGTGGTTTTCTGGGTGATGCTGTTGGTTTTTTTGGCCATTTAGGTGGGATTCTGGGTTTACTGTATTTTTTGGTTTCTTTCTCTCTGGTGCCACTCGCTACCCTTTTCTTGTCATCTTGCTGTCTTCTGAGGTTGTTCTGCTTATCCTCCACCTCGTCTTTGCTCGGAACCCAGCCACTGGAGTCCCTCCTCTTGCGCGGAGGACTAGTACCAACCAGTGTGATAAAAAAGTGGGAACTTTGTCTTAGTTTCACGCTGGTTTATCCTCAAGATGGATCTTTCAAAAGCATTTGACAGAGTCAATTGGACATATATTAGATTGTTACTCCTGCAAATAGGGGCCCCTCTGATTGGAGTCAACTGGATCATGGGTTGCTTATCTTTTGCAAATTTTGCTTTGCTTGTTAATGGAAGCCCATCCTATTTCTTCACAGCAACTAGGGGTATCCGTTAGGGCTGCCCTTTGTCCCCCCTTCTGTTTATTCTTGTCATTGAAGGGCTCATCCTTTTAATTAGAGATGCCCAGACTAATGGCAAGATTCAAGGCATTAGTATTTCTCCCTACCTATCATTTACCCACCTGCTTTTTGTTGACGACGCGATTCTTTTTGGTTTTGGTTCTTTTGAGGAATGGGTTTCTTTCAAGGTCATTTTGGACACCTTTTGTGATGCTTCAGGTATGAGGATTAATCTCGACAAATCCTGCTTCTTATTCAAAAATGTGGATGAAGGGGTTCTGAACAACATCTCCAGATCCCTCTCAGTTAGTTATGATCATATATCCCTGGGTTTCAAATATCTGGGATTTTTCATCAAACCCCTTAATTACAGGGTTAAAGACTGGTAGTGGCTTATTTCTAATTTTGAAAGAAGAATCCAACATTGGAATTTCCGCTTACTCTCTCTAGGGGGAAGACTTGTCTTAATTAAAGCTGTTCTCTCCAGCTTACCTGTGTATTGGATGGATTTGGTCCCCATCACAAGTTCTGTCCTGGATAAGCTCAGGTCTTTGATCATCTCCTTCCTATGGGGATCTTCAGTTGAACATAAGAAATTCCACTTAGTGGATTGGCAGACCCTTTCGAAGCCTATTTCTTTGGGGGGTTGGGGCATTAAGCACCTGGGATGGCTCAACCTCTCTTTACGTATGAAAAGTTTCTGAATGGCACTCTCAGGATCCAGGATATGGCATCAATTGCTATCTGTGAAATATCTTAAGGGACTCTCAGTGGCTTCCTGGCTTCGAAATAAAGTTTTTCTGTAAATAATGCCTCTATGATCTGGAAAGGATTTTTGCATACTCTATCATGGATTGGATGTGGTCTTGCCTGGCAAGTAGGGAATGGCGAGGATATTCGGGTTGGCATCGACCCGATTATTGGTACAGAACATCTTGTTGTCCTCCCTCAGGCGCTTCGTGAGAATTTAGAGGATTACATCAATGTTTCTCTAGCACAGGCTTGTAATCTCTCTCTTGGGGCCAACAGTTATTGGCTCATAGCAGAAGATTTGGATCTGGGTGGTGATTGGAGGCTTATGTGGAACAAATTTATATAAGAGCTTGAATTTGGTAGAGTTAGACTATCTCCTCTAAGAGACTCTCTCATTTGGACACATTTGAAGTATGCAGGCGATATTTCTGCAGCTCAGGGATACGACTTCATTGGTCTACGTTCTCATACTCCGTCCCCTGATCGTTCAAAGATTCAGGATCTACTTTGGACCTTTAATATCCCTGCTAAAATACGATGCTTTTTATGGTTGGCGGTCTCGAATATAGTTCTTACCTGGGACAATTTACAAAAAATAGGCTGGCAAGGTCCACGTTTTTGTATTCTATGTAGGATGCATGAAGATACAATTCTCCATTTGTTCTTAGAATGCACTGCCTCAAAAAGGGTCTTCTTTGTCTTACTTGAGAAGTTGGGTCTTTTGTATTCTATAAAAGGTTCAATAAATACTTTCTTGGAATTGTGGTTCAATAACATCTCGATTCACTCAGCCAACGTTTATCTGCCTCTTTTTATCTTCTGGAGCTTGTGGAAAATGTGAAATTTTTGTCTTTTTGAGAATAAACCATTCTATATGATAGTCATCCTTCAACAAGTAAAAGCTCTCTGTTTCTTGCATCTAGCTCTGAAGCATAAGCAAAAGAGTAGAAATATTGGTCCCAGTCCTCAGCTATTTTATCCATGTGGATACTTTGATGGGGCAACATCCAAAGAACTGGGAGGTGCGGGCTTTGTTCTTCACCTAGGCAACCTTCATTTCATTTCTTTCTCTCTAGGTTGTGGCTCCAACACAAATACCAGAGCTGAGCTTCTTGCTCTTTGATCTCTTCTTGCTATATCTAAGATTATGGGGATCCCTCTGCAAACTATATATGGTGACTCACTAGTCATCATCAATTGGGATAATCGGATCTCGTCCTTGGACTCACCCTTTTTGTATCATTGGTGTAAGGATATCAGATATCTCTTACAACACTTCTCGTCTCTGATTCTCAATCATATCTATCGAGAGCACAATCAACAGGCTAACAGTCTCTCCAAGTATTCTCTTGAGTTGGCTCTTGGTATTAGTTTCTTTACTGAATTTATGAATGGCATGATCTCGGATCATGGAAATTTTAGACTTTTTTAAGTCTTGTGTCGGGGCATTGTCCCTTTCTTATTTTGGCACATTTTATTTCTTGTCTTATAGGACTCTGAGCAGACTGGGAGGATACTTTTGGCCTATTGATCTTGCTCTCTGATCCTTAGGGTTTATTGTCTTGGCTCTTTGTTTCAACACTCAGCTCTGTGTTGATCTGCCTTTTGGATACTTTGCTGAGACTTATGCTCATTTATTCTGAGCCTCCTTTACTTCTCTCTCAGATGAGAATGTATTGGTGCATAGTGGGATCCCCATTATCTTCTTTACTGCTTGAAAGCCCATTTTTATATGTCTGTCATGTATAAGATGCCCTTTGATTCTTAATGAATAACAAGGACTCGAATGTTTTCTGCTAAAAAAAAACAACAACTTTCTTTTCAGAGTGGTCCATGGACTTGAAACCTAACGACCTCCTACACATTTTCCAGCGCTCTAACCAATGCGCTACAATAGTGAGTTGTTATAGGGAATAGCACCATATTATTTTAAACTAGTGCAGAGATCACGCTTCCAATTGGCGCGTGGCCCACCCAAAACCACTATTTTGGCTTATAAAGACCATGAAGTTTTGCAGCAACGGTTCAGAGTTCGGACGAGGTTTATTGTAGGTAAGTACATGCACAGATCCTGAGGCATAGTCCATACATAGTCAGCACTGTTTTGTCTTATTTGCATAACCTTTTCTTGATTTGCGAGCCAGAGGAGGCCTCAAGAGAACAGGGTCAAGTTTATACTCAGTTTTCTCGATTTTTTGATAGGAAAGCAATGGTGCTGTCTGTTTCTGTGTCTGTGTGACAGAACTCATAAGTTTTTCCAAAACACACATTTTGTAAGCATTAGAAGATTTTATCAAATCGGCCTTCCCATTTGGAAGTGGCCTGGAGACATAGCTAGGGGGTCTGGTGAACTCCGTTATCAATTCTTGGCCATTAATGGTTTGCTTACATTTTTATGTGCTTATGTGCTATTTGATTATGCATTTAAAAACCTATTTATGAGTAATTGACATTAAAAAATTCACATGCAAATAATGGTTATACAGATTCTTAAGTAATTTTCAGATCAGTTTATCATGCTGAATATTTTCTGCCATCTCGAGAACCACATCTGAGTCCCCTTCCAAGATAATAGGTAAGTATCCCAGGTGAATGACACTAGCTAGGTCCTATAACAATTCCTCAAGCTTCGCCACATTATTTGTGTCCGACCCTATATATCCCTAGTAAATCCAACTTATATTCCCAAGGTGTTTACAGATGAATCCCCCAAACCCAGCTTGGCTTGGGTTACCTTTTGAGGTCCCATCAAAATTCAATTTATAAAACCCTTCCAGAGGTGGAGTCCAAGCCTCAGGGCTCTTGGGCCTGTTTCTGCTAGTAAGAGGTGGACTAGTGAAAGCCATAATGGAACACACTCCCCATGCCCCAAGGATCCGCTCCTTGACCATAAGTATGAATAGCATTAGTGGGATAAGAAGAGAGCTTTAGAGTTTCCTGAATGTAGGAATTGATTAAAATGCATTCTTCCTCCATAGAGCGTTGTTTGTTTCTGAATATACGTTGATTCCTTTCTTTCCAAATTTCCCACATGACAAACCTAGGGAATAGTTTCCAAAATCTATTGTCTATATTGTTCTGTAAAGGTTTGGCAATAATTTGTATCGAATTATGCTGTCTTTCCAATGATGTTTATTTTTTTATTAATATCATTTAATCTATCAAATTTTCATGTTTGTCTTTGAGAATTTGAGAAAAGTTAACAAGTGGTTTGTGTGCACGTCAAATAATTTAATGCTAAATGCATAATTTTAAAAACTATATGCACATGGAAATTATTATTTTTTGAAACTGATAGAATCATATTTTGTACACATTTGTGTGCATGCAATATTTTTATTGTTTACATAAATTTAAAAAATCAGAAATACCCTTTTGAAGATGATGTGTTGTATGTGGGGCGTATGTATTTTTTTGGTTGTGTACTTTTATGTTGTTGATTTTTCTTTGAGATCCTTCAAAGTTGTGGACATGTTTTCAAGTGTAAGTTAAAAATAAAAAAATAAAAAATAAAAAATATCACATGAACTAAAAAACACGTAAATTATATCCTAGTGAATAGATGATTCGTTGATGAATCCATTGGCAATAAAATTAAATGTGTAAAAAAAGGGGTTAACAACTTGTTTTTAAAGGCGCTCTTGATCAAGCTATTAGCTTGATTGAGGTCTTTAAAACATTGATTGAGGTTTTAAAATACCTCAATCGAGTTTTTAATAGTTTTATTAAATACTTCG
>LPNX010741157.1:4340-88931 GCA_001517045.1 Pseudotsuga menziesii | reverse complement strand
ATATATATATACATATATATATATATACATATACATATACATATACATATACATATACATATACATATACATATACATATACATATACATATACATATATTCAAATTATTCATAGTTATTACATATAATATGTTCAATTAGGTCATTCAAAATCATGAGAGATTTCATCAAAATAATCCCTTATCAGTCCCCTAAATATCCCCTTTTTTCAATAGAATTTAGTTCTATTTTTCATCAAGGAAAAACAAAGTCTGTCAGGTTGTTATTTAAAACATTGTAACAATTACATATAACTGAGCTAATCCTCAAATACATAGTAAGTATTAGATGTGATCTTTTTCTCATCTTCATATTCTTCTTAAATTACTTGATGCATACCTTCTGTAAGAACTACCTTTGAAGGCTTGTCTGCATGTGTTGTATTGGTGATACACATGAGAAAAATATAGATTTTCAAAGGATGTGGGTATTTCTTTTAAATGCATGGATAAATTATAATTGGTTTATTTTCTTACCTAATATTTTCCTTGCCTCCTTTTGATAACAAATTCAGATTCCCCATATATTTGAATGTCTTTAATTCCTCTTCTCATTGCAACTTTCAGTAGAAGTAATAGTGACTTAAGTTCATTGTAGTTGTTTGTTCCTATGCCAAGAGAAGCTTTCCCATGAAATTGGTGAGATTTAGAATAAAATAGCACATAACCCATGCCACTTTGAGCTCCATTTTTCTATTTAGTCCCATAAAAAAACCCCAAAGGGTTGGTTTTATCAATCAAAGAAGGCGAAGGATTCATTACTTGTGTCATTTGCGGGATATACTGAAAAAGGGAAGCACGAGAGGGCTTGGGATACCACCTGAAAGTTTGGAACCATTTTATATTTGAAAACATTCTTGTTTTGGGAAATCCATATTCTCCATAATACCATGAAAGGAAGGACTCTAATATTTTTGAGCTCCCTTTGGGTGAGCCATTTTTTAATATTTCCTAGCACATTGCCATTCTCCCATAGTATACTAATATTCATGGAAATTTCAACCTTATTCTAGAGGTGAACTGTAAAAGTGCATGTTCCAAAGAGATGAGCATTCATTTCCTCATTGTCTCTACAAAAGTAGCACCATCCCGACCCTTCTACCTATTTTTTTGCATTTTGTCTCATGTTGGAAGTTTATTATGAATACCAAGCCAAATTAATAAGATGCTTTTGGTGAGTTCTTGAGTTTTCCATAATTTTTTTCACAACCAATCTATAGAGAGGGTATGTGGGTTTTGAATGGATTCACACCCAAGAGCAACAAAATAATCACCACCTTCACCCTTCCATCCCCATGCTAGAGAACCAACTTCTTCATTTAACCTAATGTTAGCATGGTGAAGCTCGAAAATAAAATTCTCCTATTGTTGTGACTCATTTTCAACCAAGTCAACCTCATGTGTATTAATCCACCCTTGCATCCAAAGGGAAGTACCACTTCTTTCCGAACCTTGTTAAGGGTACACAGACCCTGCAATTTTAATTGATTTACTATTTCCAGAGAAAGTAACATAGCATTATTACAACCAAGAATAACATCAACTCCTTTGACATGTGCTCCATCAACTATACACCATGTTATATGGTATCCAATAATTAAGAATGCTGAAGTGAGATCCTTCCAGTGATTCGAGGAATTTGTCACAGATTTACTAGGATTCATTAGAGGAAATTTGAGGTCTAAAATGGGCCTCCTAAGGAAAATGATAAAATAATAGTTAAACTAATAAAATAATAGTTATTAATATTGGAGGAAGAATGAAAAAACTACTTTTTTTGTTCGTATTTTCGACATATCTCCCTGTGTTTTTACTCAAATTCCCAGTGGGAGAACTCATTGGATTTGGAATTTAATTCCACATCTAACAAGTACCCACACTGCATACTTTCTACAAACCCTGCTACCCCAAAAACAAGAAATACCTGAAAAAACGTGATGGTGATGTCATCATCATGTTTTTTCAGGAATTTATTGTTTTTGGGGTAGCAAGGTCCGTAAAAAGTATGCAGTGTGGGTACTCATTGGATGCGGAATTAAATTCCGCATCAAACGAGCTCTCCCGCCTGAAATTTGAGTAAAAACACAGGGAGATATATCGAAAATACGAACAAAAATGTAGTTTTCTTTTATGACAAATATGTCAATTCAACCATTATGGTTGACTCATTTTATTGAAATTCTATTGGTTCTTGAATTCCAACTCACAAAATTTATTGTTGGCCCTTTTTCTTATAAGACCCATTTTAGATCCCAAATTTCCTCTAATGTGGGATCTAGTCAACGATACTTCCAGGAGCAATTATGAATAATAATTCGGCACCATAGGCTATCATTTGAAATGAAATGCTGTAATGGATTTATTGCTAGATATTTCCCAAACAAAATAAGTTATTTATTCCCCAACCACCATTTCAGAAATCAAATCCCAACGTGCCTAATGACACCCTTTATAATCCAAGCAACCCTTCCATAAGTAATTTGCATAGGCCTTTCTAATATTCTCCATTACACCATTTAGGATTGAAGCCAAGATGAACCAATGGACTGATATTTCCTCGATAGAATTTACTAAAACAAGTAGACCACCCTTGGAGATCCATCGATTGCACCATAAATTAACGCTTCTCAATTTTTGACAGAATCCAAAGCTAGTCTACCTTTCTGTATTTATTAGGTTTTAATATGAATCCCAAGTACTTGACCTCACTCTAACAATCCTACCAAGGAATATTGAAAGATCAGTCCAAATGATTCCGATTATCACTAGGAATTCCAAAAGAATACAAAACTGGCTTATCCATATTAACGACCATCTCGGGTTCCAAAGAAAAAAAATCAAATACCTATTTAAGTGCATGTCCTTCCTGTATAGATAAAAAACCGAAAAGAAGAATATCATTGAAAAACAAAATATCCGTCAATGATAAAATTGATATGGAAAATTTTACACCCTTAACTGTCTGTTGTGATGATGGATTTCCTGAATTAAACCTTTTTCTACAAGTATAAATAAATACAGAGATAATAGATCTCCCTCTTGAAAATCCTGTGATGTCGAGAAGAATGGAGATATTGAACCATTAACGAGGACATAGTAACAAGGGGTAGAAACACAACACATTATCCATTTTACCACCTCTAAATAAAAGTGTAGGTGCATTAAAAGGAGTCTTAGGAACAACCACGATGCCTAGTTGTATACTTTCGAGAGATTAAGCTTCAAAATTAAGGTCGGATTGGATGATCTTTTAATGGAATGCAGGGTTTCCTGGGTCATACCAATTGCTTCACTGATTAAATGGCCTTCAAGGAATCCAAATTGCTCTAGGGAGATATACTTAGACAAGAATGGTTTATTTCTTAGTGCAATCACTTTTGAAATTATTTTATAAGTACAGTTGTACAAAGCAATCAAGCGAAACCCATCAAATGAAGACAAATGGTCCTACTTAGGAATAAGGGATAAAAAAGTGAAGTTTAAACCTCTTTATATTTTTCCATGTGTTCTAACCTCCTCTATCATCTGAAGAAGATCGATACCCACTAGATCATAGAAGTCCAAGAAAAACTCAATGGGTCAACCATATGGTCACGAGATTCTTTCCTTGTGAAAGAGGCCATTACCGACATCAATTCTTCATTGGACATTGGTTGTTATAGATACACCATTTCATCCTCATCTAACATATGAGGAAATAAATAAATCACCTTAAACATGTCATTGATGTTAGGGTTGGGAGGTTCTTTAAGCAAAAAATAAAAGTGACTTAGCCCAAGCTCTAGCAACTCCTTGAAACCCGATATAGAATGACCACAATCATATAGAAGATCCCATATCGTATTGTGACTCTTTCTATGAATGAAATACCTATGTAGTAATTTTGTATTTTGATCCTTGGATGTCGACCACAACGCTCGACTCTTAAGTCGTTACTCTTGTTCCATTTCTAGTAAAATCTTAGATTTATGAGGATCTTTGCTTTCGATAACAACCATTTGGTTTTTCAAGAAGGAGCTATCTGAGTATGTTTTATAGTAGATCTATAGATATTGTTCAAAATATTTCAATAATTTCTCCCTAGCCAAAGACTTTTCATGGGCCCACATAACTACAACTGCTTTGACATTTTTCACAGAATTTACAAATTGTTGATATGTCAAAATCTCAAGATAAGGATTGAAGCTTTTCCAAGGCCCACTTACCAATTTTTGAAAATATTCCTCCAATTCCCAATTCAAATTGTATTTAAAGGGCACATTCAACTTATCCATCCCCTTTCAAACCTCAAACAACACAGGAAAGTGATTAGAAAGGCGCGTCTTGAAAATCAAAGACCAGTAGTTACCAAGAGATTCAACAAAGACGTGATTGACCCAAAAAATATCATTGCATTTAGAAATATCCACATTGTCGACCCTATTATTAACCCATGTGGGATTGAGTTCAACATTAGCCAAACCGACTTCTTCAAGAGCATTCATAAAGATGCTTTCCAATCTATCACCTCTACCCATATTTCTGTATATTTTTCCACTATTCAAAGTAAATCTAAGGTCCCCAACTAATGCCAAATTTTCATGCTCGATAAATCCTCTTGAAATAAGTGATCTACAGAACTCCTCATGACCATCATAAGGTCCATATACATTTAGAAATTGGAAAATTATTCCTAGCTGATGAATGTAAAGGCTTGTGCAAAGACCTAAAATCATAGTAAAAAGTGTTAAGAAGTGAAAACGAGGAGTTCCAACCAGTGAACAAAATAATTGAGAACCCAAAAAATCAACCGCCACAAAGTTCCAAGAAGGGAATCATTTTTTTTAAAACATACACCTCTTTATCACTAACAATCATAATTTTTTGCAAGAAAATAACATCCAAATTGGAAGACAAGACTAGTCTCTTGAGGGTTGATTGTTTATCTCGCTCACCCAATCCATGAACATTTCAAGAGTTAGGATTATCATTTTAAACCCCTCTATGGCTATACGTTTCTCTAAGACCCCCAAAAATCAAGCTTTGCTTGCCTTGATTAGCCTCTTGAGAAACTTTTTCTGAGTAAGTTTGATGGACAATTTTGACTGAATTTTGACAACCCTATTACACTAATCTCATCAGTTTCCAAGCCTCTATATTGAGAAATATATTGAGAATAAGTATATAGTATAGATCGCAATTGGTAGTGGCCCTTACACCTCTTATATGACGAGACATTCTCCTTAACTAAACTACTTGTATAATTTTCATGACTATGCATGTTGTCAGAATCCATGGCTAGATTTACATCAAAATGATATCAAGAGAATAATGCTAAATTTGACAAAGGGGTAACAGAAGGAGCCTTCCTAGACTAGATTCACATTATTTTTCATTACAACATGAAGAGGGATTCAAATTTTGATGTATAACATGTGCTTTACCCTTGATAGAGACCCCGATAGATAGCAATTTAGAAACATGGTTTATGGAAGAAATTACTTTGCATGCCAATTATATTCATCTTTTGCCGCGAGAACAGAAGATCAATGGAAATGGGATTGCATGGAGAAGATTTAGCATTAAATTATACAAGAATAATTAATTCCACAATATTAATAACCCCTTGAGTTGTGGAAGTATTGTTCACAACAAGTGGAATACACTTATCCTAGTGGATTTGCAAGTTTACCGTTGATTGTCTCGAAACAAAAGGATGGAGAGGAAATGGGGAAGAAGGAAGGGATATGGAATGTTCACAAGAAGGTTTTATTCTCCATAAATTCTTAATAAAAGGAAAGTCACAATATACCACCGTATGCCCATATTTATGACAATGTACACATCATAGTGGAAAATTTTCATAGTCTAGTACCTACAATTTTTATGAGGATCCATATTCTATCTCCATAGTTTCATATAAACCATGAATGACATTAATTTCTGCTAGAATATTATCAACATAACGTGCATTTGGAGTTTTATAAGATTAATCCGCAAAAATAAACTTACCATGGGAGTCACCTATTTCCTTTAGTGATAGACATACCTAAATATTTTTTGATGATGAAAATTGAGCATCAAGTTTTGCGAGCCAAGGTTTAAGAGACATATAATCTTTATCGCAAAACCAATGTCCTCTTACAATTTTGTTTGCACCCTCCTTTGTGCGAAAAATGAATCCAATCCACACCTTTTTGAGAAGGTGAAAAACAGGCCCATACTTTAACATATGAACCCAATTTGATTGTATCCAGCTAGTGAGACACTCCTCTCCCATATATATTCCAAGAAATTTCCTAGTAGGGTTTTCCCTAGTAATGGCCCTATTTGTTTGGCTTACATTACTTTTTGGTGCTTCTTATTAGGCCTTGAAGTAGATTTAAGAGGCCCAAGACCACTCAAGTCTTCCACTTCAATATTGGACCCACTAAACCCAAGGTTATGTGCTTCTTGAAAAGGATCCAAAGAAGCACATCAAATCCATCAATCCTTTATTCCTAAAGAGTAAAAACTTTGCACCACTGAAACATCAATCTCCTTCCTAAAAAAACCAGAGGAATAATAAATCAATTTTCTTTCTACTGGTAGCTAGGAACCTTGGTTGCAGATTCCCAGGATCTCTATGAGTCATTGACATGTATACTGACAGAAAGAGTTGTCTATTTTGTAAAATCCTCAACCATAGGCTCCACATGAGCCTCCACATAACTAGAGCGACAAGAAAAGACACCACACATATCCTCTTTTGATAGTGAGTCTTCATTGTAATCCACCAATGGATTCATCTTAAGTTGATAAGTGTGCATTGAAAAATGATCTACGGAAGGATTAAGTGAAGGTGTGCGATTTGTCATCTGGATGTTAGTTCCAAATCTCAAAGTAGGATCCATCATATCTGCATTTAATGCATGGGAGCACCTCCATATTTCATCTAACTCCTAGTGGGTGTAGGATATGGAAGATGACGTCATCAAATCATGATCCTTGAAATTGCCTAAATCCAATACTTCCTCCTTCTTATCCATAACCTTGGACGAAAAATGGAAAAATTTACCATGTAAAACCACATAAAAACCCTGGGTAAAAAACCCTAGGAAAATAACCCTAGCTGTAGGATTCAACCTTTTGACCCTTTTCACCAGACCTCGAATCCTTATCACAAAGCCCCATCCTCTCCCCAGCTGAACATTCAAATGTACGATATAATAATTATAATTTTAAAGCTTTTATAATAAGGTTACTATTTAGTAATTAGCTTAATGTATATTTGTTGTTAGTGGTTTATGGCCCATGGTTTTGGCAACCCATTGTAAATTTTACCATGGTATTTGATGAGATTAATTAGTTTCAAAGGATTGGAGAACACCACTGTAAAATTCCTTAAGAAGTCTCATCTTTTTTTGTATTAACCATGTTAGTGATTTATGGCCCATGGATTTGGTAACGCATGGTATTTGTGTTATTTTTTCTAAATTAATTTGATTAGGATCTTTATATAAAATAATAACAAGCACAACAATATATCCAATATACACAAGAGACACAAGACACAATTTTTTTTATCGGGGAAACCATAAAGGACAAAACCCCGCAAATTTCCTTAGAATAGTTTCGTCACTAAGACAATATCACAAGATGGAAAAACGCAAGAACAAGATGTCTCCTGCACCTTTCTCTCTTACTCCTCATCCTCTCTCTCATAAAGTGCACATGAGAGAGTGTGAGTGTGTGTATTAAATGAGGAGGTTGCATCCCAATTTATATCCTTCCGTTGAGTGACTTACTCAACTAACTAGGTCAACCAAGTAACCTCTTTGGGGCCAACCTACCTAGGAATACTCATAAGTAAATTTTACATTATTTATCTAGGGACTGTTGCCCTGACTTACAAAGAAGGGTTTACCTTAAAGACCATATACAATAATGACATCTCAAAAGGAGGGAAACACATCTCCGATTCGGAACAACAATATACAATGATAATATACATTAGAATATCTTCTAAAGTTACAAATACAACAAAACTCCCTCTTAACTAGGAAGGTATTTTCTCTCACTAAATTCATCAACACATCTGGTCAAGTCATCATGATGGAGTCATCATAGTAGTTGTTTCCATTGTACTCACCTTGTCGATCATTGAATAATTCTATCTGATGTCAAAAGTTTCTACAAAGAACCCTATTTCATGCCGGGTGTAGGTCTAGTCCTCATCTAGGTCTTCATCATATCCACGAGAAAACCATTGCATAGGTATAGCCCAGGACCATTCATTACATTGCCACTGCAATCACCCGCGTCTCCTACCATCATCGCATCATATCTAGATCATTTCATCATCCCGCACAGAGCACACATAGGATAATCCATATGCATATCACATACCATATGAATTCTACCAACATAGGATCCCACCAGGACTTTCATGTCACTAAGACATCCTGCATCTTCCACCATGAGAGGATCGTTTAGGATCACACCAAGTTCATTACGTCTCTCTACGGTCAACCTACGTTCTACATGCATAGGATCACACTAGGACTTATTCATGTCACCAAAACAACCTGCGTCTACCACTATGTGAGAAATGCCAGGTGCACACCAAGTGCCTTGTGACCTCGTCATCCCTAACATGGGAACACACACATAAGGACAGATTGCGACTGAAAAACCTATGTATCACGCCATGATATTTTCAATTCTAGGTCAACCTCAAGGACTTATTACATTCGAACAGCCTACATACCACGCCAGAATATTTTCCATTTTGGGATAGCCTTCCATGAATTATTACGTCCGAACAAGCTACATACAACACCATGATCTTTTACGTTCCAGGACAACCCATAGGATTGATTATGTATGAGAAACCTGTGTACCACACCATGATCTTTTATGCTCTAGGACAACCCGTACCAATGCTGATTACGCCCGAGCAACTTGCTCACCATGCCAGGATATTTCACACTCTAGGACAATCCACAGGTCTAATTATGTCTAAGAAACATGTGTACCATGCCATGATATTTTACACTCAAGGACAACTTGTCTAATTTCCCATGTGAGATCTCATGCATCTATGTCTTTCTGGTCTCTCTCCATCTCTAGCATAGGAGCATGACAGGAATGATTACATCACCATGACAACTTGCATCTTTGACTATGCTAGAACTCGTTACTCCCTCTAGGGGTGTCATTCTGGATCACACCAAGTCTTTCTCTGAAGTACTCAAACTTCACTCTAGCTATCGACTTGGTCAAAACATCGACTATCTTCTCATTCGTTGCCATATACTGGTGATTCAATGCTACTCTCTACACCATATCCTTGATATAGTGGAACTTGATCTCGATATGCTTCGACTTGTCATGGAACATCGAGTTCTATGAAAACTTCACGCAATTCTAGTTGTCAAAAAATATACAAGTTGCATCTAACTGGAGATCAACCAAATCAGTTAGTAGCTTCTGTAGCCATACTACCTCACAACTAGCTGAGCAAGTAACAACATACTCTGCCTTGTATGTACTTAGCGCCTCACAGGACTGCTTCCTGCTAAACCGGGAGATCATTATGGACCCCAAACTAAAGCAACAAACCAAAGTTCTCTTCCTATCGGTGGCTCTACCTTCCCAACCCAAATAAAGATAACCGTGCAGGTTAATCTTCTGATTCACACCATACTTGAGCCCATACTTGTCTGTACCCTTCAAGTACCTCAATACATGCTTTGCAGCAACCAGGTGAACATGTATCAGATCCGTCAGGGATTGGATCAGGGTTTTCACATCCATTAGAGGAAAATTGGGGTCTAAAATGGGCCTTATAAGAAAATGTGCCAACAATAAATTTTGTGAGTTGGAATTCAAGAACCAATAGAATGTCAATAAAATGAGTCAACCATAATGGTTGAATTGACATATTTGTCATAAAAGAAAACTACTTTTTTGTTCGTATTTTCGACATATCTCCCTATTTTTTTACTCAATTCCGAGCGGGGGAGCTCACTGGATACAAAATTTAATTCCACATCCAACGAGTACCCACACTGCATACTTTTGACAGACTCTGCTACCCAAAAAACAAGAAATACCTGAAAAAACGTGATGATGACATCATCATCACGTTTTTTCAGGTATTTCTTGTTTTTTGGGTAGCAGGGTCTATGAAAAGTATGCAGTGTGTGTAATAGTTGGATGTGGAATTAAATTCTGCATCAAACGAGCTCTCCCTCTCGAGATTTGAGTAAAAACATAGGGAGATATGTCAAAAATACAAACAAAAAAAGTAGTGTTTTTCATTCTTCCTTCAAAATTAATAACTAATATTTTATTATTTTAACTATTATTTTATTATTTTCCTTTGGAGGCCCATTTTAGACCTCAAAATTCCTCTAATGAAAGAATATGTCAGGTGTTTTATTCGTTAGGTACATCATTGAACCAATCATGTGACGATACATCGTGGCATCAATTGACTCCGATGAAGCATCACATAGTAGCTTGAAGTTCTATGCCATAGGCGTGGTCATTTCCTTGTAGTCGAGCATTCCAAATCTCTTTAGAATCTCCATGACATACTTTCCCTAACCAAGGAAGATCCCATTCATTGCGACACCTGCATGCCTAAGAAGTAGTGCATCATCCCTAGGTATTTCATCTCGAACTCAATGGAAATATTCCTCTTTACATCTACATTGAGTTCATCCTCTCCTGTCAGAAACATGTCATCGACATATACCCGTCTTCCACCTTCAACCTTAAAGTAAAGGTTGGAATCCGCTTCACTCTTGGTAAATCCTAAGTCCATCAGGAAGCTATCCATCCTTCCATAAAATGTCAAGATTCTCGAACTCAAATATCTTCTACAGTCCCTCCCTCTGCATTTTGTACTCTATGTATCTGAACATTCTGTATTGGAGTGATATGTAGCTTTGTATGCTACTGATATTCTATGTATCCATCTATTTCATCTCTTAAGGTCACTGGATACAGAGATCCTCTATCTCAAAATTTGTTAAAATTTCCTCTTGCACCCATCTATGAGCTTGTCGTCCTTTATAGGCTTCCATATTCAACCTTGTAGCAAAGGTTAAGATCTTCATCACTCTAGGTGATCTTCAATCTCCTCATGTAACTGTATTCTCTACCCCATGGGTGCCTTCCAATCTTATACAAATAATTTTTTGCACATGTGGTTATGCACAATATACACTTCTATTTCACTGGAGAAGTGTGTTTGGTCAATATAGTATGTCATACCATAGTCTACTCCCTCTTTCTAAGAGAAACCACAGACCTTGATTTGTACTTCTTGACGCTGCCATCTGTTGCATGCTTGATCTTGTAGATCAACATGGAAGACACTATGGACTTCCCTTCAGGTCTCGAAACCACATCCTGGACATCATTCTCCATGATCAACTGGTACTTTTTGATCATAGTCTCCTTCCATTTCTTCTCGACTGCTTCTTTATAACTTGGAAGGATCTGTATTAATGGTGTCACTCAACAGTGGCACAAAATTAGAGTGTCCAAGGAATCTTTCTTTATTCGGAAGTCCCGTCATACTTTTCTTCATCTCGAATGATCTCTGGTTTCCAATATGGTCTTCATCTCTCAAGGTGGATCTACTGCTTTCAGTGATTTATTTATATCATGATTCTTTTGAAGCTCTTTCTTCCACCATGGTGTCTCTAACCCTGGGAGCTTCAAGTTCCTCTTCATGTATGTTTGTTGGAGTGAATATTCTAGCTAAACTCTGATCACTTGTTCTTCGGAACAAGTCTCATCCTTCTTTTTCTTGTAGCTGATTATACACGATATTTTCTACAAGTCAAATTCAGTTGCATGATTATAAACATTTCATAATTTCCAAAACATATTAATATTGACAAATTCTAATGAACAAAGATATATGTCACACAATCATGAAACTATCTTATCCAATGCTACAACATTCATCCATATCCCGTATACATACAATAACTTTCTAGGTTCCTTCCATCTCTATCATAACATTATTAAGAGTATGCATTACTCCCAATATGTCAACAATGAGGTTTCATTCTAGATAAGTAGAAATGGAATGTTGCACAACACCATGGGCTACTTACCCATCATATGTAATTCAATAGTACATCGTTCATAAATGTAGACACACAATCATGCATAATATATCAACTGAATATAAATATGTACACAACTAAAAATATAAGTTTAAGTAAGTAGATATACAGGAAACCACAATTAAATACTTATCGTTGTTTGTTTGGTGGGTAGTTTCCATCTTGATATTTGTCTTCTTGTAGGAATAAATAGAGTCCTTGATAGTGTGATATGCTAAACATCATCTGATTTTGGGAACCTATGTTAGTGTCACTTGTTCATTCACAACTGCATTCCTTCTTATACAAATACTGATATGGATAAGAGTGTTGATGTATTTGTAACTTCGGAATGTATTCATCTATGTATCTTATGTATTGTAACCTGACGTTTATTCTAGGATGTATCTATAATGTAATTGAGTCATATTGTCATGCCCCGATGTTCCAATCGGGAGGATCAATTATGTAAACAAGTCATGTCAAGTCATAGTGGGTAACCCTTTGATTGTCTAAGGGTTAGAGTCCTTGTAGTTTCGGGGCACTAGGGTTATTAGACTCTCCTAGTAGAGGTCGGCCCTGGTAGGGTTTTAGTCAAGTCGAGATTAGTATAAATAGAGAACTAGAGTCTCTATTTATCACACAAGTCATCCACACTCAAGTGTAGCACATAGTTGAGGAAGGAGAAGACACCGGGGCTAGACAAGAAGAAGATTATTGCTGTTGGGAGATCACTTACTGTTTTGGGGATTTTACTGTTTTGGTGCTGATTCTATCTTTGAGGAAGTTGTGGGGTTTTATCTTTTATGGTTTCCCCGAGGAAAAACACTGTGTTCATTGTCTCTTGTGTTTGATTGCTGTACTTGTTATTATCTCAGTTAAAGATCCTAATAATGCTAGCTTAATGTTGAAAAACTAACATGGTCTCAGAGCTAACCTGAGAAGAAGACACTGTGTATCTATAGGAACTAGGGATTCCTAGTTTGTGGATCTTCCTCCACAAATTTTCAGCAAAAGTAATGTGGAATAACTCTCCTCCTTAGGGCGCATCTTTCTGTCGAAGCAGAATTCAATTATGAGGTTTTTCAATTTTGCACCTGTCATTGCTGCCAGAAATTAGGGCTTTTCACAGAAGAGGAATTTTTCAGTGAGCCAAGGCTTGGATTGATCTCCTCCCAAAAATCAAAGTTAGGGACAAATTTCAAAGCATTTGGTTGGACAGAACTCCGGAAAAGAAAAACCCTAATTTGCTTCTAAACCAGCTCTACAGGATTTCAGCTCAAGTTTTAGATCCGACATCTTGAACCTTGTAAGATCTAAAATCTTTTGTATTTCCATTTGAGGTTCTTAGATAAGATGTCTCATCATAGCAAGCTTGATGAAAAGCTTGAGGGAGCTGATAACTTTTGAGCTTGGAAGTATAGGATCTCCCTGGTCCTGGAAGAGAATGAATTAGACTCCTACATCCATGAGGAGGTTCCAGTTCCAGAGGGAGATAAGGAAAAAGCATTACATAAGAATAATATGGTTATGGCAAAGAGGATCATTGCTGATTCTATCAAGGATCACCTTATCCCACAGGTGTCCTCTCTCAAGAAACCTAAAGCTATGTTTGATGCCCTAACCAAGTTGTTTGAAGGGAAGAACATAAAACGGAAGATGACTCTGAGGAATCAACTGAAGAATGTGAAGATTCAGAATGCAGAGACTATCCAGTCCTACTTCACAAGGGTTTCACAGATCAAGGAACAATTAGAAGCTATTGATGAAGAAATGGAAAATGCAGAGATTGTGATTACTACTTTGAATGGCCTCCTTAGGTCATGGGATTCTTTCATCCAAGGAATCTGTGCAAGAAAGAAGTTAGTCAAGTTCAGCAGACTATGGGAAGAATGCTCTCAAGAAGAATCTCGGATAGCAGCCGAAGAAGAGAAGATGGGAAGTGAATATAAATCCCTCACAGTTCACTCCAAGAAGGGAAGAACAAATCCTCATTACTCCAAAGGTAAGAACTCTCATTATAAGGATAACAATAGAAATGACCTATCTAGAGTGAGATGTTATACATGTGATGGAAAAGGACACTATGCAAAAGACTGTCCTAATAATAGGGTTCACTCTTATAAGAAGAAGGGGATTAAAAGAAGACATCATGCTCATGCTGTAGAGGATGATGAACCATCCAAGAAGAGATCTAGATATGAAAGTGAAGATTCTTCAAGCGAGGATGAATATGTTTTGATTTCCGCTCTCACAGGTAACATTACTCATGGAAGTGGTGATTGGATTAAAGACAGTGGGGCTTCCAAACATATGACTGGATTCAAGGATCCTTTGTAAGACTATCAGAACATGAATCACCTCATAAGGTGAAACTAGGAGATGACTACCAATATCCAATAAAAGGTAGTGGAGAATCTTCATATAAACTAGACTCTGGTAAGTGTCTAACAATGAAGGAAGTATTGTTTGTACCAGGACTCAAGAAGAACCTTCTCTCCATATCAGCATTGGATGCAAAAGGAATGCAGGTTGCATTCATAGATGGTCAAGTCATTATGTGGTCTAGAGGAAAGACTATCGATGATGCGGTAGTAATTGGAGAACAAGAAGGAGGATTATACAAATTGAAGGGCCATCCAGAACAAGCAATGGTCCATGATACAATAGAGCCAAGTGAACTTTGGCATAGAAGGATTGCACATGTGCATTATAGAGCACTACCTATTGCAAGCAAAGTTGTTAAAGGTCTTCCAGAAATCCAAGCAAAACATGATGGGGTATGCAAAGGATGTGCGAAGGGAAAGAACACAAAGAAGACATTTCCAAGTAGCGAAAGCAAAGCAAAAGGAATCTTGGAAATCATCCACTCCAATTTATGCGGTCCTATGTCATCAAGCTCACTAAGCGAGTATGCATATTATGTTTCTTTTATTGATGATTTTTCTAGGAATACATGGGTTTACTTCATGAAAAACAAAGACGAAGTATTTAGCAAATTCAAGGAATTCAAAGCCTTGATCGAGAACCATACTGAAATGAAGATCAAGACTTTTCGATCAGACAATGGTGGAAAATTCACTTCAAATGAATTCAAGAGGTTGTGCAAAGACTCAGGGATTGAGAGGGAGTTGTCCACTCCTTATAATCCACAATAGAATGGGATTGCGGAACAGAAGAATAAAACCCTCATGCAAGCTACAAGAGCAATGATTCATGATCAAGATCTTCCTATGCATCTTTGGGCTGAAGCTTCCAGAACAACGGTGTATGTACAGAACCGTACTCCACATAGAGTACTCGAGAACAAGACTCCTGAAGAAGTCTTCTCCGGCAAGAAACCAGAAGTAAACCATCTCAGAATAATCGGCTGTCCTGTGTACATACACATTCCAAAAGAGGAGAGCAAAATTAGATACTTCAGGAAAGAAGGGCATATTTGTGGGATAATCTAAAAGCTCGAAGGCTTACAGAATCTATTTCCCAGGATACAAGAATATTGACATCAGCAGGGATGTGACATTTGATGAAGACACAGCTTACAACAAATCCAGAAAGATACCTGCTGAAGAACTTGAAGAAGTAGAAGCAGAAACACCCAGAATTCATGATACAACCATGAATAAAGAAGCTCAAGAAGAAGATCAAGAATTTGAAGAACCACAAAGACCTGTAGATCCACCTATGGAGAAGAATCCTCATAAGAGGAAACCTACTTGTGTATGAGAACTTATCCAAGGTGCGGAAAGATATGGGGCTCTAGAAGAGAATCATAGAGAAAGAAAGAGGACCAGATCCTACTCTGGGTATGTAGCTTTACTATGTGATTTCATTGATAAAGAACCTTCCAGTTATGAAGAAGCGGTAGAATTAAAAGAATGGAAGGATGCTGTAGCAGGGATTTCTCCTTGCTACAGGGCAGGAATGGCTCCCTTCCGTCTATAGGACGAAAGGGTAGGTTCCTACGTGGAAATACAGAAAAGAAAAGCAGGAATGAAACTAGACAGAAATAAAAGCAAAGATGGAACCCCTCTGCACACAGGATTATGGGTTAAAGACCTCCAAGACCCTGCATACAACAATGGAGACCTGCAAGAACATGTTAGGCCATAAACGTGCAAGCATCTAGATTTTAGGAAAACTCAAATAAACAAAATAAAACAAACATTATACCTCTTGGTGGAAATGGGCCACCATGCCCTAACTTAGAGAAGCACCTCTCTCTTGGTAGCGGGGGAGCTATGGCTCAAAGGGAAGATGGATGTAAGAGAGTGTGGGTGGCTTGAGAGGAAAATGGTCTCAAGGCATCCACTTGGGCAGCATAACAGTATGCAAGGGAGGAATGTTTTAAGAGTGACCCCCCACCCTCCTTTTATAGTTTTTCCAAGGGATTTTAGGGTTTTAAGCCCTTGGTCAAGGCTTTAGCCCCTTTTTTGGGCCTTTAGCCCCTTCTACCCTAACTTTAGCCCCTTTCAAGGTTTTAGCCCCTTTTCAAGGGCTTTAGCTCCTCGGGGTCTATTTTGGGCTCTATTTTTGGATTTTTAGCCCTTTTCTTCATCCTTGGGATCTTTTGGAGGTGTGGGGGTCAAATGGAAGGTCATGGAAGGTCTTATGGAGTGAAATGAGTGTTGTTAGGTGGTATCCTTGGGTGGTGTAGGCCATTGAGAGCTGTGTGGAGGATTTTTGGGTTAACAGATTGCCCCCTGATGTGTGATGGCAGGATCTCAACGTATGGCCAACAGACATCATAGGATTTGCTATCGATAGGTGGTGCTTCCGGGGCTGGGGCATGGTGGCTTTTGGTTTTGTATTAATTTGGTTCCCATCAATGGGTGAGATACAATAAATGTGTGACATGTATATGGATGAGGCATGCATTCCCATGCTTGTGACAATGTCGAAAGAATAATTTGATCTATGCTCTAAAATACAAGAGCCGATCATATACAACTGATGTTACAATGCTGGCTGCCTGTATGTGAGGCTGAATACAATACTGATCTGGTACATTGGACCCATGGCATTCTCATGGAATGCTATATCTTCATGACTGATGGTCTGCTGGATCTGGAATGGTACATAGGTGTATGGACTCACTATTTGAGATTCAGAGTCTCTGCGGTACAAGTATGTTGTATCAATCATAAAGGTATACCGAAGCACTGCTGGGGCTTCTGAACACTGTCTCCCATGCAACCCAGAAATCACAAGGGACATAACTTGTTTAGGTCCCTCGAGTGGACTCACCAATGTGCTAGATTCGGGTGACATCTGGGGTCTTCAACTGAGTACTGTGTGGAATGAACCCTGTACGAATCTCAACGGTGCGATGATGGAGTTGAAGTCAAGCACGTGAGAAACAACCATCCCGAGAGGCACTAAGGACTCTTCTCAGGTGGTCCAAGGAACTCATCAATGATGTTAATGAAACTAAGGTATAGGGACCTCTCGGTCTATCCTCTGGAATATGTGTGTTGGCGTCGACAGAGGGAGACCTGCCCCTGGTCAAGGCGATGATGTTTCCTTGACTAGGGGCGCGAGGGATAACCAAAAGGTGTGAAGAAATATGCAGACTGAATCACTAAATTAGGGGGGGAAAGGAAAAATTGAACAGGGGCAGGGGGAGAGGGAGACTCAAACTTCCTTTGTTCAGAGTATGGCGGTAGGGATTGACTAGGCAGCAAATGAAACTGACTCAAAGGAGTGGGATCATAGTTGTAATAGCAGGAATGTCGCTGCAGATGGGAAATACTTGGATGCAGAGGACACTTTTGATACTGATGGGATCCAAGGAAGACACCTTGCAAGTACTCTGAACAAAGGTGACCCAATGTGGGGATGCTTCCAAACTATTTTCTGTGGGGTGGTGTCTCGGGACACTGTTGTGGTACAATCTTGTGGATTTTTAGCAAGCCCGAGAAGGTAAATGCTCGATGGTGCTTTCAATTTTAGAGAGTCTGAAAGCACGAAGAAGACTCCAGTGGGGGCTCTTTTTTGTTGGTAGTCTCCTATGCTCGAAAAAGGATAAAAGTATACATAAGAGAGCTCGCCCATCCTGGAGGGGATGAGAGACTTCTTTACCGTTGGTAGTCCAATCAGGCCAGAAAAGGTTAAACCTATACCGACTGGATGGTCATTCACATACTTTTACGAGCATGAATGAAACCAAGTTTGCTCGGTGATCTTTTCTTGTTGAGACGGCTGGAAAAGAGCTTAACGACAACCGGTGGTGAGCTTTTTCGTAGAGTGCGGTCCCTCTGCCCGAGAAAGCACAAAATTATGCAGAGGGGAACGGTCTTGGATTGAGTGTGCCAAGGAGGTCCTTTTCATGAAATGGTCTACATGGTCTGCAAAAGGAGGTAAAAGAGACGATGTATACGTCCTTTCCCATACTTTAGTGAGCGGGGAAGGAAACAGTTGTGCTCAACGATCTTTTCATTGTTTTAAGGAGTCAAAAAAGAGCTTAAACGAAACTCCATTGCGGTCAACCGACTGCAGTGGCACAAGTGGTGCCCCATGTCGGGATGGTGGATAGAGGTCCAAAGGTCATCCGTGCAATATGGATGGAGCAGAAGGCTCTTAAACATACCAATACATGCGTGGGATAGGTCGCGGCAGAGACCTATGAGATGGTGCGGCAGAGGCATGCAACTCGAGGTGGCTCTCGGACAGAGGTCAGGAGAGCGTGTGTGTGTGTTAATGTGGATGGAATTGACCACATGCGATGTGAGTACAAGTCTAGAGGCATTTATATGCCAAATAAGTGCAAGAAAAGAAATCATTTTGTGGACATTCGTCCAGAGGTCTGCGTAAGGTGCAGTAAACCGAAAAGACAATTATGTGCTAAAAATACAAAGTAAAAGCTAAAATTACATTCCTAAGTGGGTAGCGGCCCAAGAACACTTCTATGTCAAATATATGGAATAAAAACAAAGGATTCTGTGGACGATGGTCCAAAGATGTCCGCAAAAGGTGCGGTGAAAAAGACAATTATAAATACAAAAAGTAAAATATGGTACAATCCTTAACGGGCGGCGGCCCGATCACTCGCATGAGTTGTGATCGGGCAGTGTGATACGAGTACCAGTCTGTAGACACTCGCATCGTTATGTCATGGCTCGTGAGTCGAGGTGAATTGTGGGAAATGGGCCTGAAATTAACTTATTAAACATGAGACAATGGTCTCATAAAGAAATAGAAATTTGAGCCCGGAGGTGTGAGAGGTGGCTTGAACAGGTTCTGATTGACTTTTGATGAGTAGCTGATGGTGCTGCTTTTGATTTTACTAAAAAAATTTGAAAAACAAGAAAAGAAAATGAAGCGACTCATTGGTGATGTTAAGCATAAAATATCTTGAGTTAGAGCCCGTTGCGGGGGTTCTCCAAGAGTTGTCCATTAGAGTCAATGAAGAGGTATGCCCCCTTGCCAAGATGAAGGTCATTGGCAAGGCAGGGTGATGGAATCTGGTCTTTTATGGGAAGAATCAATTCCATACTATGGTTTAAAGGGAATGGGGTAAAACCAGAGGTGGTCTTACAGATCTCTCCATCATCATGTAAGTGGTGTCCGGATAGATCAGGTGGATCTTCCATAGCCGATGAGACGGAAGGGAAACTGGTGCTAGAGATCATGTAAATGGTATTGGTTGTGGTTTTGGTGGCCTTGCCCCCAGTCTTTGTTGGAGGAAGAGGGGAAAGCCTGGAGACAAGAGGAGTCTTTACTGGACCTGGAGGTAGGTGCAACATCATCTCAATTGGATGGACATGAGTCAACACATCTTGGGGCCTCAAAGGTATGATAGGTGGTTTAAGGTACCACACAGGATCTCCCCGTGAAATCTTGTAGATTGCGGGTTTCCAAGACAGACTTACTCATGATCTTGGATGGTAGGAAAAGAAAAAGGAAAAGGAAAAAGAAAATGATCATGTTGATCGGGAATGAACCCCACTGTTTCCCTGGTAAATGAGGTTGAGGTTGCAACTGAGGTTGCGGCGGTGGCTGGGGAAACAACAGAAGAGATAGTTCTGATGGACCATCAGTGATGGTGGAGACAAGAGGGTCTGCAGAACTAGACATCATGTAGATGGACACGGTGTCTAAAGAAGGCGGTGGGGGGTGAACTTCTTCTATTAAGGTGATCTCAGACTCAAGGGAATGGTGACGGAGGTCAGCAAGAGCCTTTTGAAATTCGGGGAGGTCTTGGCAATGGTGGGAGTAATGCCCATACAAGCTGCAAAGGGTGCAAGCATGGTTTGTCTTTAATGCCTTGTTCTTTACTACTGGCGTGGTTGGGAGTTCAACCATGGGGATGTTTTAATTCGTGTCCGTGGAATCCAGATGCGCACGGATCATTGGGATTTCAGGGCAATCCTGAGTTGGATGGCCCTATTGTTCACAGACTGCATAAGGTGGAACTTGTCATGGTTTTGTGGTGGCTTTGGTGTTCTTTCCCCTGGCCCTTTTGGATTGGGTGGTGCAGATGCAGGTGTGGCGGTTGGTCTATGCAGACCGGGTGGGGGGTGAGACTCAACTGCGATAGGTTGCACTGGAGTTAGCACAACTTGGGGCATTGGTGGTTGAGCTGGTGGATCTAGATATGACACTGGGATCCCCAACGTAAAGTTGGGTAGGCTCAAGGTGGCCATGATCATCTTGCCCATGACATCAGGTGGGGGGAAGAGGAAGGGAATTGTATGGACCGAAGATGAGCCCACATAACTCCCAGCTGGTTGCATGTGGGGGTGAGGTTGTGTTTGTGGTTGCACATAATGCTACTGCTGCAGGTGATGTTGCGGCTGCTGTTGGCGTTGCGGCTGTGAACGCTGTTGTGGTGCAGCGGTGCTTGATGAGATCATGCACAAGTCTGCAATTTGCTTTTGTGTTAGAGGTGGTGACATCAATGGGAAAGGATCCGTCATGGTGGGATCAGTAAACAACCCAGGGCCCACATTCAACGGTGGGGAAGCTAGTGTGTTTTCAACCATGGTGTTAGTTATGGGGATGACGTTAGCGTGTACGGTCGTCCCTTGCGGCTCAATGGTGGTGATGGTAAGGATAACGTTGGCAGGTGCTGTTAACCCTTGCGGATCATGGTAGGTGAGCTGGTCAACTGTCACAATCTTCCCTTCGTGGGGGAACATCATGAGGTGGAAGACAGTTGATGTGACTGCTCGCATGGCATACATGTAACTCCTCCCAAGGAGGAGGTTGTAATCCAGTTGAGCATTGACAACCTCAATGTCAATCATGACTATCTTCCCGGCTAACGTGATGGGGACGTGAGGGAGGATTCCTTGGGATTTAGTGGGGTGTCCATCATAAGCCTGCAGAGTCATGGAATATGGTTGCAGAATTGGTGATCCAAGCTTCTGCCACACCAAGGTAGACATGACGCACGTGGATGACCCCTCATCCACTATGCATCGGTGCACAACCAAGTTTCAGATGGATACCAGGATTTGGAAGGTGATAGTGGAGGGCATGCATGGTTCTCCGTTTTCTGTGTCAAAGGTGATCAGCTTGGAATCGGAGGGGTCTACTGCCCCTAGAGTGGCTAGTAGGTATTTTCGCTGCGTTGGGAACATTTTAAGTACCTCAAGAGTGGACATGGCGGTTAGCATTTGGGCCAAATCATCCACTACGCTATAGCTGACTGCAGCTCTAGCGGTGGAATTATTGGCAATTCTGCATATGGGGGGGCATGGGAATGGGCGTAACTGGAGAGGTAGGTTGGTTGTCTTAGATGTAGATGCTGCTGATGAGTCAACAATTTTGTATTGGTTTCATCTAGTCTGTAAGTTGACCTCTTCAGTGGTCATGGTCATCAGGTGGTGGACACTTGTTTTGGCTATGGGTGGTGCCCCCGGAGTGTTGGGAGTGGCCTGGGGAGGAGTGGTGGTTGCCACCAACCCTTGGACTGATAGTGGGTCTTGAAGCACCATGGGAGGAGGTCCTTGTGGTGCCGGGTTGGGTTGTGCTTGGTTTGTAGCATTGACAGCCTGTTGGGCCTCGTTTCGAATGGCTTGCTTCACGCGGCCCATGAGGGGACACTCGAATGTATAGTGCTCATAGACCTCACAAAGTGTGCATGGTTGGTTTGTGCGCAATGGGGCATTGCGCCTTGGTGCATTTTGTTGCGAGGGATTCTGGGCTGGCTGGTTTGCTGTGGCATTGTTGGGAGGATTCGGTTGTTGAGCGCCTCCTTGCGGTTGGTTGTTTCCCTGGTTGTGGGGCCGGTTATTTCTAGCTTGCCCTTGTTGATTGTTGGGGGCAGGCTGGTTGGGATAGTTTTGCTATGCAAACACTTGTCCCAACGGAGCAGGTGGGGCGGGGGCTTGAACTTGTTGCATTGGTGGTGCATAGTAGATTTGTGGCGGTGGTTGTGCCATGAATGTGGGCATTTTCCCCACATACTGCTGTGCTGGCCAAGCCATAGCTTGAGCCTGCTGCGGTGGCACAGGTTGTGCATAGGAAGTTGTCGCTCCGGACTGAGACATCATTCTAGCATAGTCCGAAGCTTGGTTTTGGTAAGAAACATTAGCAGTGTTGCTTGGTTGTGGTGCAACGGTAGGTGTTGTCGGTCGAGGCGGTGGTTGTTGAGAGACTAACCCTATAATGCCATCCGCTGCATGGGATGCCCTTGGTGCATCGCGGTAAGAGGTACTTGGACGGGGAGTGTCTAGGATGACGGTATACAAGTATCCCGACTGGGTGTAGATGAGGTAAAATTGTTGGGCCTTCAATATGGCCTCTTCTTCAGATTGGGGACGTTCAGATGTGACATCCTTTGCGATGGGCGGGAGAAAAGTCTTGAGGAACCAATCTAAGAAGATCCTGTCATCAAGTTGGATATTGCACAAGCTGTGGTGCTGCCGCCACTCATGTATATGATCAGTGATGTGAGTGGCGGTGTTTTGATGACAGGATAACATGATCTCCACCCCCTCGTCATATCTGACCGGGAGCTGGAAATACTGCAGGAACATGAAGGCTAGGGAGTTGAAGTCGGGGTACTTGGCTTGTGGCAGCTCAATGTACCATTTGGCTGCGATACTTGTAAGGGTGCATTGGAATAGCCTTAGTCTGATGGAGTCTTCTATGATGCTATTGGACAAGCACCATAGATGGAATGTCATTATATGATTTTGGGGACATTCCTCGGCTCTGCCTTCAAAATTTGGGATGTCTGAGGGCAGCGTAGTTGGCATGGGTGGCCAAAAATCTTAGTGACAGATGGGGTCATTCATCAATCTTGCCAAGTGAGGCAAGTTCAAATGAGCCATGAATGGCAGATTTGACCCCAAATTGATGTGGGATGGGGATGCAATGGGGGTGGGGTTTGCAGGTGCATAATGCAGCTGCACAGCTGGGGGTGCTTATGGTGGCACCATGGCGGATGGGACAATGCCCCCAAGTGTTGTGGGTGGGAAGGTGTGGGTGGCGGGGGCATTGCCCCCCTGTATGGAAGTAGGGGCAATGTGGGTGGTTGGTGCACTGCCCTCCTGCGTGGCAGGTGGGAAAATGTCTGTGGAGGGGCCATTGCCCCCATGTGTGGCCATTGGACTAGCTTGGCTGGTCACTATGGGTGGTGGCAATTGGCTAATGATAGTCTGCATGACTATGCTTGGGCCACTTTCCACATTGTGGGTGACTGGTTGTGATGTGGACATGGGTCCACTTGCTAAGTTTAGACCGGAAAATGGATCCGAGTTTACAGTAGCCATGGGGCTAGATGGTGTGGTGTGGAGGTCTGGTTTAGAATGATATGGCTCTGAATCAGAATCAGAGGCTGTATGGCCCTCTGATGGTGTGGAAGATCACTGAGAATGGCTACGAAGGTGCCAACTGAGTGTTCCAAACGATGGTGGTTCGCCTCTTAGGTGTGAGGAAGATCGTGGAGGATCAATTTTGTTGGCTTGTGTGTATGAAACTGGTGGGTATGAAATTTGTACCCCATTTTCAATGGCTTCCTACTGGCTGAAGGTGGTCTCTTAGCCACCAAGACTGCCAGAAGACAGTGCTTAGCTTATTCCTCATAGGTAACTCTACACAATCAGAAGGGGTCGTTGCCCATTTCGCTTGGAAATTCCTCTCAGTAGCCAGCTAATTTTGGGTTCCTGTGGTACTCCTCACAATGAGTTTCTGGGAAAAGCCCAAGTACTTCCCACAGTTGTAGCAGTCAGGGACTTATGTCCTCAAAGACTGCAGAGTTGGTTGAATTTAGTGTAAATTTGGTAACTTTTAAGGCGCACTGAATGTCATGAACTGAGTTGGGTTAATTATGTGGTATGGTGTGTTGGTTTGCTTGCTTGTTCTGGTATTTGGTTTGCAAAAATGTAAACAGAAACTTGTAAGCAAATATGGTGATTAACCCTGAATTGTTGGCCTAACTAAGTGTCTACCTCTCAGTGGTATTCTTCTTCAACCAAGAGAAGGTGCTGGGCTCTCAACACAATGGGACTAAGCCCATCCGTAGATCCTCAGGTCACCTCCCAAGTGTTAGGTTGGTCAAGCAGGGAGGACACTTAGCGTCGTGAGAAGCCCTCCTTCTCTACCCCCTGTACCTTCCAGGTCACCTGGTTTTAGTGGTTTTGGAAAAATTCCATGGAGTGCCTAGATCTATACGAGCTGTCCCTTTGTCGTATCCCAGAATACCCCGAAGGGTGATGACTGGGTAGAGGAGGAAGGGGGCAGCAAGATCATTGATTTTAGTTAGAATAGGTTCATTTTATTAAGCCATAATGATTTAATTAACATTTACACATTGTTCATGAAATAAAATGCAGAAAATAAAAACAGAAACTGTAATTAAAAATCCCAAAAATGGGTCGTGCACCTGTAAAAGTCCCATTTTTGCGAATTGGATTATGATCAAACCGTGAGGAATTACCTCAAACGGTTGAAAATCCACTTCAGAAATGGGCCCTTTTACCCCTAACAGTGGGCAGATTCGCAAATGGCTCAACTGTTTGGGTAGAAAACGAGCCCGGACACAGGTGAATTTTCAGAAATTCGGTTCGGCCGTTTTGCATAGTTGAGTGATTTGCAAACCATGAATGGCCAACAGTAACTGGTACTGTGACCAAATGGGCTTGGATTGGCCTTGAGGAGGCTCAGAAATAACTAGAAATTTAAATAAACAGGAATCTAACATGGATTTAACATGAAATTTCTGAAAAACTAGGGCAAAATTTTTAAAAACTTGAGAATAAAAAGTTTGGTCGAGGGATCCTTTGGGATCGTCCCCAGCAGAGCCGCCAATTTTGTAGCAGGTATTTCTCCTTGCTACAGGGAACGAATGGCTCCCTTCCATCTATAGGATGGAAGGGTAGGTTCCTGTGTGGAAATACAGAAAGGAAAAGCGGGAATGAAACTAGACAAAAATAAAAGCAAAGATGGAACCCCTATGCACACAAGGTTATGGGTTAAAGACCTCCGAGACCCTGCATACAACAATGGAGACCTGTAAGAACATGTTAGGCCATAAATCTGCAAGCAAGTAGATGTTATAAAAACTCAAATAAGAAAAATAAAACAAAAATTATACCTCTTGGTGGAAATGGGCCACCATGCCCTAGCTTGGAGAAGCACCTCTCTCTTGGCAATGGGGGAGCTATGGCTCAAAGGGAAGATGGATGAGAGGTAGTGTGGGTGGCCTGAGAGGAAAATGGTCTCAAGGCATCCACTTGGGCAGCGTAACAGTATGCGAGGGAGGAATGTTTTGAGAGTGACCCCCCACCCTCCTTTTATAGTTTTTCCAAGGGATTTTAGGGTTTTAAGTCCCTGGTCAAGGCTTTAGCCCCTTTTTCGGGCCTTTATCCCCTTCCGCCCTAACTTTAGCCCCTTTCAAGGTTTTATCCCCTTTTTGAGGGCTTTAGCTACCGGGGGTCTATTTTGGGCTCTTTTTTGGGGTTTTTAGCCCTTTTCTTCATCCTTGGGCTCTTTTGGAGGTGTGGGGGTCAAATGGAAGGTCATGGAAGGTCCTATGGAGTGAAATGAGTGTTGTGAGGTGGTATCCTTGCTTGGTGTAGGCCATTGAGAGATGTGTGGGGGAATTTTGGGTTAATAGATGCTATGATCGAAGAATATCAATCGATCATGAAGAATGATGTTTGGGATGTTGTCCCAAGACCAAAAGGGAAGTCAGTTGTAACTTCCAAATGGATCTATAAGATAAAGCATGCTGTAGATGGTAGCATTGAAAGTATAAAGCAAGATTTGTGGCTTGGGGTTTCTCTCAGAAAGAAGGAATAGACTATGAAGAAACCTTTGTACCTGTAGCTAGATACACTTCCGTCAGATCAATACTTGCTCTGGCTGCAGTGATGAAATGGAAGATACACCAGATGGATGTCAAGACTGCTTTCTTGAATGGTTAGTGGAAGAGGAAGTGTATGTAGAACAACCACCTAGTTTTGAGACACATGACAGAGAGTCGCATGTATGCAGATTGAAGAAAGCCCTGTACTGTTTGAAACATGCACCTAGGACCTGGTATGGAAAAATTGACAGCTTTCTATCCAGTTTGGGCTTTACCAAGAGTAAAGCAGATTCCAACCTTTACTACAAGGTTGAAGATGGCAACCCATTGATGTTCCTACTATATGTAGATGATCTATCTGTGATAGGTACAAATGGGTTGATTGTTGATATGAAGAGAAAGCTTGCTGCTGAGTTCGAGATGAAGGAATTGGGTATGATGCATTACTTTCTAGGTATGGAGGTGTGGCAGAGTACGAATGGAATCTTCCTTGGACAAGGGAAGTATGTAGTAGAGATCCTGAAGAGGTTTGGGATTATGGACTGCAAGACTATGGCCACACCTATGGCATCAAACCTGAAGTTATTGAGTGATGCTTCATCAGAAACAGTTGATGCTATGATGTATCGTCAGATGATTGGTTCCTTGATGTACCTGACGAACATGAGACCGGATATTTGCTTTGCTGTGAACACCTTGAGCCAGTTCTTAACAGATCTGAGACATGTTCACTTGATTGCTGCAAAGCATATTCTGAGGTACCTGAAGGGTAGAGTTGATTATGGGCTCAAGTACGATGTGAATCAAAAGATTAACCTGGAGGGTTATGTTGATTCAGATTGGGCAGGCAATGCCATCGATAGGAAGAGCACTTCTGGATGTTGCTTCAGCATGGGATCAGGTGTGATCTCTTGGTTTAGTAGGAAGCAATCTTGTGTGGCACTAAGTACAGCTGAAGTAGAGTATGTCGCAGCTTGTTTATCTAGTTGTGAGGCAGTATGGTTGCGGAAGCTACTGTTCAATTTATTTGATCTCTAGATGGATGCTACCTGTATACATTGTGACAACTAGAGTTTCCTGAAGTTGTCAGAGAATCCAGTGTTCCATGACAAGTCGAAGCATATCGAGATAAAGTATCACTATATCAGGGATATGGTGTAGAAGGGAGTAGTTAAGCTCCAGTATGTTGCGATGGAGGAACAGATAGATGATGTATTGGAAAATCCATTGGCTAGAGTGAATTTCGAGTGCTTTAGGGAGAATCTTGGTGTTCTCCAGATCGATATTTCCTCCAAGGGAAAGTGATGAGTCCCATAGCCATTCTGACATGGTGAGAGGATTGGTTCCTTCCATGGTCAGATGTAAGGGCTGAGCCATTCTGTCATGGTGAGAGGATTGGTTCCTTCCATGACAGATATGAGTGCTGAGATCCATAGCCATTTTGACGAGCAGTTCATATGTAAGGGTTGAGCCATTCTGTCATGATGAGAGTATTGGTTCCTTCCATGATAGATATGAGTGCTAATACATTTTGATATGACTATAGGATTGGTTCCTACATGATCAGATATAAGGGATATTGCCATTCTTGGAATGGAGCTACCTGGTGAGGTACCAGGAAAACTCAGTTTTAGGACTGAGGGCCATTCTGATATGACCGTGAGATGTGCTCTCACATGATCAGATATGAGTGCATGGCCATTCTGATGTGATAGAGGGATGTGTTCCCACTTGATCAGATGTAAGGGCTGAAGCCATTCTGTCATGGCTAAAGGATTAGGTTCCTTCCATGTCAGATATGAGTGATAAGACATTCTAACTTAGTGTCAGATATAAGGGTTACCACCATTCTTTGAATGGAGCTACCCAGTGAGGTACCAGGGATCCTCAGTATAGGACTAAGAGCCATTCTGATGTGATTGAGGGATGTGTTCCCACATGATCAGATGTAAGTGTAGTGGCCTTTCCACAGATGATAGTAGGTGTGTCCTATCATGCTGGTGGATGTGAGTGTTGTGCCTTTTCACAGATGATAGTAGGTGTGTCCTATCATGCTGGTGATTGTAAGTGCAATGCCTTTTCATAGATGATAGTAGGTGTGTCCTATCATGCTGGTGATTGTAAGTGCAGTGCCTTTCCACAAATGGTAGTAGGTGTGTTCTACCATGCTAGTGGATGTGAGTGTAGTGCCTTTCCACAGATGGTAGTAGGTGTGTCCTACCATGCTGGTGGATGTGAGTGCAGAGCCATTTCACAAATGATAGTAGTTTGTGTCCTATCATGCTGGTGAATGTGAGTGTTGGGCCTTTCTAATATGATTATAGGATTGGTTCCTACATGATTAGATGTGAGTGCTGGGCGTGCCTTTTTGACAAGTAGGTCAGATGTAAGTGCTGGGCGGGCCATTATGACTTAGTGTAAGATATAAGCGCTGAAGAAAGACCTACATGGAGGCTAGGCCTACAACCAGCATGAAAAAGGGCTGGATCTGTAGAACTTCTTGTGACAAGAAGAATCATGAGATAGCACCAGTGATGATGATCCAGATTGAGTAATGATCCAGATCCAGTGATGATGCCCAGTGATGATCCAGATCGAGTGATGATGACTAGTGATGATCCAGATCGAGTGATGATCCAGATCCAGTGATGATGCCTAGTGATGATCCAGATCGAGTGATGATCCGGATCCAGTGATGATGACCAGTGATGATCCAGATCGAGTGATGATCCAGATCCAGTGATGATCCAGATCCAGTGATGATGTCCCATGATGATCCAAATTCAAAGATTGACGATGACTTGAAGACTTAGAAGACTTGAGATGCAAAAGACGAGATGATCCAGTTGATGCAGAGAAGAAGACTAGTGCTGAAAATTGTGTCGAAAGAATACCTTCCTAGTTAAGAGGGAGTGTTGATGTATTTGTAACTTTGGAATGTATTCATCTATGTATCTTATGTATTGTAACCCAACGTTTATTCCGGGATGTATCTATAATGTAATTGAGTCATATTGTCAAGCCCGATGTTCCGATTGGGAGTATAAATTATGTAAACAAGTCATGTCAAGTCATAGTGGGTAACCCTTCGATTGTCTAGGGGTTAAAGTCCCCGCAGTTATGGGGCACTAGGGTTATTAGAATCTCCTAGTAGAGGTCGGCCCTGGTAGGGTTTTAGTCATGTCGAGATTAGTATAAATAGAGAATTGGAGTCTCTATTTATCACACAAGTCATCCACACTCAAGTGTAGCACATAGTTGAGGAACGAGAAGACATTGGGGCTAGACAAGAAGAAGATTACTGCTGTTGGGAGATCACTTATTGTTTTGGGGCTTTCACTGTTTTGGTGCTGATTCTATCTCTGAGGAAGTTGTGGGGTTTTCTCCTTTATGGTTTCCCCGAGGAAAAACACTGTGTTCATTGTCTCTTATGTTTGATTGCTATACTTGTTATTCTCTTAGTTAAAGATCCTAATAATGCTAGCTTAATGTTGAAAAACTAACAAAGAGTATGATCTTCATCTTCATTGGTAGAATTATTTTGGATCAAAGTACATATTCCTCGTCACTTGAGGAATATTCATTTTCTTCTATAAATATTTTATTAGTTGGTTCATCATCTTCAACGGTGTGAGCATGATGTATTTTATTGTTTGAATTCTTTTTGGAAAAACCTTTGTTTCTAGGACAATCTATGGAGTAGTGTCCTTTCTCATCACAAGTGTAGCATCAAATATTGGAAGGATCTCTTTTGAATTCCTTTTGTATTTTGTGATGATGGTCCTTCCTTCTATTGTGATGATGTCACTTTCTTCTCTTGTGATGATGGTCCTCCTTCTTTCTGTGATTTATTCTGGTGTGAACTATGAGAGCTTGGTCTTTAGTTGCTCCCATCTTCTCTTCTCTTGCTATGAGTCAAGTTTCTTCTTTTGTGCATTCTTCCCAAAGTCTGCTGAAAGAGATCATCTTTCTTCTGGCACATTTCCTTGAATGAATGAATCCCATGATCTTGGGAGACCATTCAGGGTGGTCACAAAAATCTCTCCTTCTTCTACATTCTCTTCAACTTCCTCAAGTTATTCTTTGATTTGAGGAACCCTTATGAAGTAGGACTACATGGCCTTTGAGTTTTGTATCTTCACATTCTTTAGCTGGTTTCTTAATTTCATCTTCCAATTGATGTTGTTTCCTTTGAACAACTTCATCAAAGAATCAAACACTTCCTTAGTTGTCTTCAAGGATGACACATGGGGTATGAGGTGATCCTTAATAGAATATGCAATTATTCTCTTGGATTTGACCAAGTTCTTCTTATGCAATTATTCTCTTGTATTTGACCAAGTTCTTCTTATGAGTAGCCTTAGCCTCATCTCCCTCTTGCTCTGGAACTTCCTTACTGATATACTAATCTAAGTCAATGCCCAAAAGTTATCAGCTCCCCCAAGATTATCATCAAGTTGGGTGTGATGAGTCATTTTGGAATGAGAACCTCAAATGGAAATATCATAGATATATATCTTACTGATTTTAGGTGTATGACCTGGTTTTAGAGATGGTTGATCTAGGGTTTGTTAGAGAAAACCTAATTTTCCAAACTTGGAATTTCAAACTTATGATGGGATAGGAATATGCGCCTCTTCAAGGCAAGTTGTCCATGGTACTCCTTTTCTGAAAACTATGGTGGGAAGAGCCCGAAACATGAATCCCTAGTTTCTCCAATTTCTTCTGCATAATTTCCTTATATTGATTCTATTTTATCTCTGAAATTTCTGCTCCTCAAGCTCTGGAAATTTGTCCTGAGGTATCATGGTCTGTCTTCTTTCCAAACCCATAGGTTAGAGTAGAATTGGATTCACCAAGTGGAATTTAAGCTAACTTTCCCAATGTGACTTGTTTGAGGACTAGTTCAATATAGCGAACTTGTACGGATTTCCATGTGTCACTGTTTCACCTTCGGGGTTTGAAACTGGCACCACATAAACCAAAGTCCATTCCATATTTGCAACATATTGCAAAATTTTATTTGGACCTTCTAGCCGAAGATATATCAATTCTCCCTAGGCCTCATGTTTAAGATCGAGTTCTAGACGAGGTTGGAACCTTGATTTGGAGGAATCATATATCCTAAAGTACAATGAATCTAAGTTTGAAACTCGCACACAAGGTATAGAAAGATTTCATATTACCCATGTCCAAGTTTTAGTGGATGATCCTTATCCAATATTTAGTTATAGCGAAATTCCCAAGATGACTATATTTTGTCTTCTAGGGTTTTCAAGCATGAAACCCTAATTTCCAGTAGCTACTATTGTAGCAGTATTTCGACTGCACAATGCCATCTTTTTGAGTGGATTTGATACCATGTTATTTTTTCTACATTAATTTGATTATGATCTTTATCTGAAAGAATAACAAGCACAACAATATATCCAAGATACGCAAGAGACACAAGACACATAGATTCTTATCGAGGAAACCATAAAGGATAAAACCTCACAAAATTCCTTAGAATAGTTCCGTCACTAAGACAATATCACAAGATGGAAAAACCCAAGAACAAGATGTATCCTGCATCTCTCTCTCTTCCTCCTCATCTCATCTCTCATAAAGTGCACATGAGAGAGTGTGAGCGTGCGTATCAAATAAGGAGGGCACCTCCCTATATATATCCTTTTGCTGAGTGACTTACTCAATTAACTAGGTCGACCAGGTAACCTCTTTGGGGTCGACCTACCTAGGAATACTCATAAGTAAATTTTAATTTATTTCAATGTTATCAGAACCGAATGACCCCAGGAATTGGAGACATACCAGAACCAGACAAAAACCGGGAAACAAACCATATCAAAAAATTGGTTAGGCAAAAATACATAAAACATTCATATTTTCAAAAAATACATATATATATCCATGTGCATCCATGTGAATTAAAACTATTACATGAAAATATGCAAAGTTTCTCATGTATACAACAAGTAAGAGCATATAAAACCAAAATAGTATCGACTGCAAATACATATCTAAAGAAAAGTACATCAACAAAGAGGTTAAAAATGGCTTCTAAAGTCAAAATATAAGCATATGACTGCAACCTAGACTCTAGAATCTACAATCTAATGATTCTAATCATATATCATAATTATCTGAGTCCACATGCTTAGACTCAGAGTCATCATCTACATCCTCAACGTGAGCATGGCTTGACTCCCCTAAGCCTTAAGGCACTTGTCTAACTGCAACATCAATGTTCACATCCTATTGTTGTAGAAGAGAGCCCAAGTCCATCCACAATTAAATGTGATTTATATGGAGAGTGGGAGCCTCCTTTTATAACATTAGAAGCGTCATGGTTCACTTAAGCAACTCACACATGGAACCTATCTTTTATTTTATTGAAGAATTTGAATTTTTTTTTTTTGGGGTCCTTGGCATTTTTGTACAGAACCGACTGGTTTGGAGAAAACCGAGCGGTTTTCTACGAAACCGGCTGGTTCAACGTTAAAACCGACCAATTTCATATGGAACTAGCCAAAAATGGTTTGAGAGCATGATTTGACTCAGCAAAGCTTGTAAACTGGTCCAACCGAGGTTTTTTTCAAAACCGGTTGGGTTCTGATAACATTGCTTTATTTATCTAGGGACTATTGCCTCGACTTACAACATAGGGTTTACCTCAATGACCATATACAATAATGACATCCCAAAAGGAGGGAAACACATCTCCGATGGGGTAAACAAATATACAATGATACTATACATCATAATATCTTTCGAAGTTAAAAATACAACAACAATTTTATGTGATAAATTATATTTAAAGAAATGGAAAACTCCAATGTAAAATGTTTATTTATGCTACTTTTTCAAAATGTTTTCTTAGAATATTAAAGAATACCCTTAATTTTGTTTCTAAGTCCCAAAAATTTAAATGTTAATGCCCCCATTGTATATGTGTTTCCATTTAAAATAATTTTTTTTTACTATATATCTAACATACTCTCAATAGACCTTTAAGACAAGGGTATAATTTTTTTTCTCTTAATCATAAACTACACAAATAAATATGTTAGTCTTTATAATAATTTGTAATCATGATCCCATGACCGTAACAATTACAAACATGAAGTCATGTCAATATTTTATTTACATCAAGTAAACCCTTTATTAATTTGTTATATGGTATTCATCATTATTTTATTGAAGACCCATACATTATCTTTTCAATGAAGAATATTTGTCTTACATTAAATTCACTTCTACTGTAAGAGTTTAACCACCTGTTTACAGACTCTTAATAGTGTTATCACACCTTACAGTTACACTGTGTGCTTCCACTATGCCTTGGTTTCTACATTATCCTAGGTTCTAAGCACTAGCTTCTATTCCAAAAGATAGTATTCCATTCTCTTACTTAAGTGTTAATCCTACAAAGTATAATTAGCTTACCTAGTATGTATTATGTACTTATCTTGCAAAACGCTACTGATAAGAGTGAGTGTCAACATAAGAATATTTACTCTATTCATATGTTATGAAAATGAGTTACCATTTTATTTAACTTCCTTTGCATGCCATCATGAGGATCAATTCCTTAAGGACACCATTAATGTACGTTTCATTCTTAAAATAATATAATAAGCATTACCACTAATTCTAGATTCAACTTATTCCTTTATAACATTTATCGCATATCATGACAACTTAACATGCTGCACATTTAGTAAAATCCTTATATGCACATCCCACATAAAATAGTACTTCATTGATCAAGCCTTAAGTCATATTCTTAGATATGGGATCCAATTCGATTTTTTATAGTCATCCTTAATTATGGTTTACTAGTTATTTAGTAAAATCCTTATATGCACATCCCACATAAAATAGTACTTCATTGATCAAGCCTTAAGTCATATTCTTAGATATGAGATCCAATTCGATTTTTACAGTCATCCTTAATTATGGTTTACTAGTTATTGGTGAAGAAATTAAATATACCCATTTATAAATATTTTCCAACTAGATTAATTCTTCAAATAACTATAATAGATGCGATGCACAACTTAGTTGAGTTTACAATGGTTAGAAACCTACAATACTTTTCCCTTAATTAACTAGCATTTAGGAACATGTTTTCATAAAATAAACACTTAAAGTGTTCTATCTTTAATTTAGATCACATTCCAATAAGTACAAGACTATTCAATATTACCATGAAGGTAACGACAAGTAATAATTTCATGTCCTTATCAACGCTAAATAAATGCATCAAGGAAAGCATGTAAACATTTATACCATAAGAATTCTCAAGAGGACAATATAATATCTTTTATACCAAGGGAGCATACTTATCTGATTGACTTGGCGACTGAAGACTTGAGTGCAACGCTCCACCAAACCTACTGGCTCTCTGTCTGACGTTTATTTCTTCCGTCGAGAGGCCACCCGTGACTTGGGTAGGAATCCACTAGAGCTAGAGTATGTACTAGAGCCTTCTATTCTCTTATAACTCAACATGTTATAATCAATCCTAACCTTTTTTTTTCCAACAATTTTGTTTGGCATAAGTAGTTATATTCGTACATAGTTAATATAACCATAGAAAGGCTAAGCCCCTTCCTTTTGGACCTACTCATCACAATTATACCTTATTTAAAGGATACTTGGGCTATGCCTTCATTCATTTCATTCATTGTGAAAACAATTCTATAATATAGTTTACTTTAAACAAAACTATATGAGGTTATAAGTCGAGGGTTGCACCCGTCATGACTTACTCTAATCCTACATAACTTCACCAATGTATTTTCGAACCACTACTTAAAGGGGTTGTACCCCATCCCTCTAACATAGACATATATATAAATTTGGGTTTAGAGGGATGTACCGTAAACCTACTGACCATCATACCAATATGTTAAAACAACGATCTGAGGGGTTGTGCCCTCCTTCACCTATGACACAAAAATCGAGGCCGACATCTAGTTCCATTAAAGGGAGAGATATATAAAACAATAAGCACGAGAAAGGGTTGTGCCACCAAGAGCTCACGCCTTAGGTTGGGAAAACGAAGCTCATAAGAAAATCTATTTCAAGCAAGATTGGCCTTTGGAAAAAATATATCATAATGGAGTTGTCTAACTAGGGGACTTTTTGACTTTTAGGTTGATTTTCTGCCGGAATCCGATGAATTTAATCTACAAAATCTGTAATTTCTGTTGTTTGTTGGGCGATTTTAAGCTCAAAAATGAAATCAGATAACAAAAAAAACCCTAAACACTCACTCTATAAAATCTAGCAGTGTTTTTGAACGTTCTAAAAATTCTATGAAGATTCATGAAAAAAACTAGTAAAAATCAACAAAAAAAACAGAGGTCAAAAGGTCCCCTCTCTAAACAACTAAACAACTAGTATCATAATATGCATTTCAAACAAGACTTGTATAAAAATACAATATATATATATATATATTTGCAACGACCAGAAAAATGGGTTGTGCTCTTGCAAGAGCTCACGCTTTGCTTGGAGCAAGAACCTTTAAGAATTTAATTTCGATAAAAACTGTGTTGTTCTCTCGATTATGTCAAGACTAAAGCAAGAATAACTGGGAGCTGCACGTGAAAACGCCAGCTTGGGAGCTGCGTCTTGACTGCTAAAGAGAATGAAATTAAGGAATTCTTAACTTCATGTATATGAAATATCAATAACAATATATAAAAGAACAAGACCTCGTATACTCAACGACATATTCATCACTGGTCCTATACAAAACTTCCGACATTCACTGCATTAAATATATCATGGATAAACTGTAACGTTGTAATACAATGACCTCCAAGGAAAAAAAAGGACTAAATTTAATAATAACTGGCAAACACATTTTGGTATAATATTTTTAAAAAGGTATATATATATATTTTTAAAAATGTATATAAAATCATAGCTTACTACTATTTAATAAAGTGATGGTTCTCTTCTTTCTCACGCAGGTCAGGACCATAAAACGTATAAAGATCAATGGAGCAAAGAAATAAGTTATATAAAGCCTTGCACACTTTTGGGGTGACAAATAGTTGCAACTCCAATTCAATATGGGGTAGGAGGGAACAAATCCTCTTCCCAGTAATCTTTACTGGGCGTCTTTCTCAACCTAGATCATTTCAACTAGCTGCATATGCAAATTTGAAATTGAATATGTAAAATAAAAAAATTTAATAAAATTCAAATTTTTTATTTTTTATTTTTTTATTGCAGAATCAAAATTGAATAAGTGAATTAAAAAACTTGTAAAAGTTCAAATTTAAAAGTATATGGAAGAATACAAAAATATCTTGTTTCTTTGTTTATTCGAATTGATGATAACATTTTCTTGATTCAGTGTGAAGACACCTTAAACTTGGAAGTTTTGCACCTTGCAAATTATGTCAAGAGTATCTTTGCATTAGTCTTCATATGTACATTGTGCCAAATTGGGGAGTATCTTGTTTAAGACATCATTTCTAACAGCATTCTGCATGATAGTATTCTCCAAGGAAACACATTGAACAAATTAGGAAGACCAAGTTTAAAGATAAACCTCTTACAAAAGAATTGCACCGAGTGTTAGATTTTTAATGGTTATACCAGATCTAAAAACATTTAGCATAATAACATTATAACCATAAGCAAAGGATCATTGAAAGAAAGACAAATGCAACAACATAAGAGAACACGAAGATTTTCCTCGAGGAAACCACAAGGGAGAAAACCCTGCAAAAATTCCTCAATATAGAATTCGACCAAGACAGTGTAAAACCTAGACAATAACTGCTTCCTTCTTCTTGATGCGCTACTACTTCTCTCTCTTGCTAAAATCAACTTGAGTGAGTGTGTACAAATGAAGGGGAGCGCCTCCCTATTTATATTCTTCTGTTGACTTGACCTCTAACTTGGTGGGGCCGACTTCACTAGCTGTCAGGGCCGACTTGTCCAACCGGACATTACAAATAGCATTTATTATATTGACACTTGGGTACTAAAGACCCGACTTACAATAAGAGGTTTACATTACATCCTTCAATGACACTAAAAAGACCAAACTCATCTCCAATAGGAGGAATACAATACAACTGGAATATCTTCCGAAGTTACATTATTTTAACACTCCCTCTTAACTAGGAAGGTATTAAACTGTAGTAGCAACCTCTACTATTACAGCTGTACAACTGACTGGTGAATCTCTATATGTCATAGGAAGTTTTCGAACATCATCATGCATCTTCATCATCGATCTCGGCTGGATCATCTTCTGGTATCTCAGTATGTAAATACTGAATCATCTTCTGTACATGCTGAATCATCTTCTATCAGAATATAAATATTGAATCATATTCTAAATCATCCTCTGTAGTATCAGTATGTGGATACATAATCATCTAAATCATCTTCTGGATCATAAGTACGTGAATACTGAATCATATTCTATTATGTCAGTATATGAATACTGAACCTTCTTTTGTAACATAAGTAAGTGAATACTAAATCATCTTCTTCCACATCAGTATGTGAACATTGAATCATCTTCTAAACCTTATTCTGTAACATCAACACTGAATCTTCTTCTGCCACATCGGTATGTGAATACTGAATCTTCTTCTTGAATACCGAATCATCTTCTGAACCTTCTCTTGTAACATTGACATGTGAATTTTGAATCATCTACTTGCCAACATCAATGTGTAAACACTGAACCATCCTGTGAACCATCATCATTTGCATCTTCATGTGAATACTGAACTATCATCATCTTTATCTACAGAATGTGAATACTGAAAGCATCATCATCTGCATCATAAGTATTATCATCTACATCTTCAGTATGGGAATACTGAAATATCATCATATGTATCTTCAGTATAGAAATACTGAATCACCATCATCTGCATCTTTAGTATGTAAATACTAAAACATCATCTGTATCTTTAGTATGGGGATATTGAAACATCATCATCTGTATCTTCAATATAGAAATACTGAGTCACCATCATCTGCATATTCAGTATGCAAATACTGAAACATCATCTGTATCTTCAGTATGGGAATACTGAAACATCATCATCTGTATCTTCAGTATAGAAATATCAAAACATCATTATCTGCATCAATAGTATAACAATACTGAGCTAAATAGTCATCAGTTTAATAAACTGAACTACACATCTCAACAATCAGCATATCAATGCTGAATCAATCATCTCAACAACCATCAGTATAATAATACTGAGCTAAACAACCATCAGTATAGAAATACTGAGCTAAACAGTCATCAGTATAACAATACTGAACTACACATCTCAACAGTATAGAAATACTATAACAACCATCTAGCCCTCTAACTATTTCGGTGAGTTCTCTCGTAGAGCCACCCAGGCATTTTGTCTAACTTACTAACTCTGTTGAGCCAACAAGCCTAGTTAGATAGATGCATCTTCCTAGGGACCAACAAGCCTTGTCCTAGCTTACAAACCCACTTGGGTTAAACTGATCTAGCCAGACATACTAATCCCCCTGGAATCAATAAGCCTCATCTGACCAACCCTTTTGGGTCAAGTTGTCCTAGCCAGACTTATCCTACTCTAGACTGAGCTACTCACCACTGCATCCTTCTTCCATCTACCGTCACTCCCTCTTTTGAGAGAGGTCCTTTCGGACTACACCAAGCATGTCTCGAAAGTATTCAAACTTTGCACAAGCCAGAGGCTTAGTTAACAGATTTTCCACTTGTTCCTTTGTAGGAGCATATTTGAGCTTTACAACTCCTTTCTGTAACTTGTTCTTTAAACATTCTCTTTGTGTACATTTGCAACTGTATCGTTCTTCTTTTGTGGGTGATTGCATACAATCCTTCCTACAAATTAAATACAATTGTATGATTAGAAACATTTCGTAACATGTGACATACATAAATATATATGTCATGTAGTCATGCAACTATTTCTGTTAATGCAACAAACATGTATATACAGTAGATTTCTATATGTCTTCCATCTTGCCAAGACATTATTTCATAAGTAGCAACCGAACGTTGTGAAACAACATAATCCACTTAACCATCACTTGCATATTAGTAGTATACTACAAATATTCTAATATGCATAATACATATCCTGAATCTACAAACATATCTATGTACACATCTTGAAAAACTAGATATATAGGAAATGGCAATTCAAATACTTATCTTTGTTTCTTTGGTAGACTCCATCTTGATCTTTTTCTTCTTGAACTGTTGGAGTTTCTACCAAATGTTTTCAACTTCATTTTCTGATTTTGAGGACCTGTTCTTATCTTTCTCATGATCGAAAATACCGAACAAGTCTTCTTACACCACATATCACATAGAACTGTGCCTGTCTGTCCTACCAATGTGCCCCTTCTTATCCAATGATGGAATGGATAAGAGTATAATCTTCATCTTCATCGGTATAGTTCTTTTGGATTATATTCCTCATTACTTGAGGAATCGTTACTTGCTTTCTTCTTAGCTGCAATATATTCATCCTTGGTTGCATTGAGAGAAACACTCTTCTTTCTGCAATATGTTGGGGTACATAGTACCACGAACTCAATCAAAGTCATAATACCTTTGTAGTTCCCGTTAGGTACCACACCATTTTCTATGCATATTTTACTTGGATAAGTAAAATCTCTTCTGGATTTCATCATGCTTCTAAACTTAGGAATCATGTCAAGATTCTCAAACTTTGAGATATACCATAGTCACTCCCTCTTAGGTGGAGCACCATACTCCCTTTGCATCTGCATTAGGACACTGGGTTGACAGGTAGTCTCCTCTATTGTTAGTCTTCTTTTTATCCATCTATGTCACTTGTTGAGGACACTAGATATCATGATCCTTCATCTTGAACTTTGTTGCAAGTTTTGTCTTGTCCTTTATAGGATTCTATCTTCAACCTAGTAGTAAAGGTTAGGATCTCCATCACTCTAGTTAATCCTCAAGCTTCTCATATGACTGCATGTGCTATCCCATGGGTGCCTATTGAGCTTGTACAAATCCTTTTGTGCATAGGTGGTTCTCTGTAGAGAGTCTCAAACCATATAGGTTGTTTGATTTGTTCTTCTACTTTGATTACGCCAATTGTCTAGTGTAATATCCACTACTGAACATGTGTGTCTAGTTCCTATATTAGTGTCTTGCCATAATCGAATCTCTCTGTTGATAGAAGCCGTGAAACTTAGTTCAAATATTTTGATACTTCGATTGACAATATAATCGATCTTGCATATCTTCTTGGAAGAATTCATAAAAATTCCCTTCATGTCTTGATCTCATATATAAACATCATTTTGTATGATTGACTGGTACTTCTAGAACATATCATCCTTCCGTTCTTCCTTCTTGGGACATTCTTTCGCAAAGTGTCCCTTCACATCACAACTGAATTATTGAGTTGTGAGATGTCCTTCTATTCTTTATTCTTGTTCTTTCTCTTCTTCAATCAATCATGCATTTCCTCATATGTGACTTCCCACTAGAACAACTTTCTTGACTGAATTTGGAAGACCATTATGCTTCTTCTTCTTTGACATTGTCTTCAACAGCTTCTAATTGCTCCTTGACATGAGATCTTCTTATGAAGTAGTTATTGAATGTTTTCTGACATTGCACCTTCACATTCTTGAGTTTAGTTCTCAAGGTCATCTTCGCACATGTTGGTCATTTCATCGTACATATCCGTTGGAGTCTTCAAGGATGATACATGTGAGATCCATTGGAGACGAAAATGCTCATCTTTGTTTTGATTAGGTCTTTCTTTTGCTTTTCTTTGACTTCATCTATGTCTGGATTTTCAACTCTTTATTTGACATAGTTCTTCATGCTTCCTTAAGTATGGTAAGCACTCGTATAATTCCATGCTTAGAAGTTCTTGACTCTTTCAAGCTTTCCCTCAAGCTTGGTACTTTTTGTCATTATGATAAAAGTGAGAACCTCAAATGGAAATAGAGAGGATGAAACTTACTAGCGAGAATGCTTCAACTTGATGCTTTCTTGAAGGATATTTTGAAAGACTACTTCTGGTGGACCTCGGGTTTGATAGAGAAACCCTAATTTTTCAACTTAGGTATCTGAAAGACTGCTTCTGGTGGACCTAGGGTTTGATAGAGAAACCTTAATTTTTGAACTTAGGTATCTTTAAGATCTGATTGGATAGAAAGATGTGCCTCCTAAAGGAAAGCTGAGTAGTATACTTATTTTCCCAAAATTGTGGACATAACTGCAAAATATCTGATCCCTAGTTTTCTCTAGTAGCAGTGTTAGGTCAAAAAATGAAAGTTAATAGAGTGAGAAACTTCTTACATAGAGAGATGCACCTTCCTAGGGATAATTTGATGATCTTCCTTCTTCAACTGATTGGTGGAGGGAAGTGCCCAGAAAAGGAAGCCCTAGTTTTTCTCGAGTTTCTTCTACAGAAATGACTAATGTTATTTCTTTGATATCTATGAAAGTAATGCTCCTCTGTGTTTGAAGCTTCACAATGAGGTAGCCTCACCTGTCCTCTTTCCACCACCACAGGTTAGAGCAGAATTGGTTTCACCAATTGGGACTTATGCGAACTTTCCCAAGGTGACTTATTTCAGAATTGTTTAGCATAGAGAACTTGTACAGACTTCCACATGTCACTCGTTAACCTTTGGGGTCTGAATTTTTTTCCACAAAATACTGTCCGTGCCCTTTCTAGAACAACTTACAAAATCTAATTTGGACCTTCCTAGCCTGAGATATAAAACCTAGATTTAGTAGGTACTTGAATGTACAAATCAAATCTCTTCCTAACACAATCAAGTTCACAAAGCTTCCAAAGTATTAGATACAAAGGTTCTGTTACATAAAATAAATGATATTACTGCTTATATTATTTATGTTGAAGATATCGATTGAAATACATGTAACAAATGAGAAGTACTTCATGATCATAATTATATGGATCCCTCATCCTGATACTCATTAGATCAACGCTTTTCTGTCACTTTTAACTTAAAAATGACGCATAAAAATAAATATTACAGATTTGAATTACCATTGCTTATTACCTTCTTCCATCAGTGGAAGTATGTTCTTGCCAATCCGAAGAACTTTGTAAGTTGGAATTACCAGTTTCTACAACAACTCCCTTTGATATACAAAATAAATGTCAAGTCAGTTTCAACAATTACCCACTCAGATGACTACAAAGTCCAATTGATTTGAAAAATGTCTACAATAAGGAAATTTAATATGTTTAAAAATATTACAGGAGCTGAAGCAAAACCCACAGCATATTGTTCCCCTGTCTATATCCCTTGCGATGCAGTAACACTATTTTGATTTGCAGATACTCATTGCCGAGTTCCAGAATGCACCAATGGCATATGTTGAGGTTGAGAAACAACTTGATATTGTGGATTAACACTGTGTGAATTCTGTGACTGACCATATGTAGATGGATCAAACTGGAGGAGAGCAAATAAGAGTGTCCAGAGAAAATATAAAAAGGTGCTTCCTCCAACCTTGTTAAAACATAAAACATGTTTACATGCTATAATAAAATTATAAACCTTATACAAATAAAAATAGATAGTACAGTATAGGATGACGATGGTGGCAATCCCATGCCACCTAAACTAGGTGGAGGTGCCATACTAAGAGGTTGTGGGATTCCTAAGGTTGTTGAGATGGAGGAGCCCCACTTGTTATTGGCATCGGCTGCTGAAGATGTGTCATAAAAGGAGCTTGAGATGAAGGTGCAGTCTGTTGTTGTTGCAGGTGAAAGTCAAACTCTATCTTTCATTGTGATGTTGAGTTCCTTCCTCTTGTTGCATAGAAGCACATGATTTCCCTTTTGGCCTTTTCAGGGTGGGACTTTCCCAGTACCCCTCTTGTTCATGTGATTGAACTCTCTGACCTATGATGTACTCATTTGTTTTGTGAATAAATTTATACAACATTTAAAAAAATACAAATGGTGGGATTACTAGGAAAGCCAAAATTGTTAAAGCAGGTGGTTGATGTGGTGCTGAAGGGAATGATTTTGTAAGATTTGTCTATGTATAATTCCTCTTGCGGTTCATACTTTGATTGTCTCACATATTGTCACTATTTAAATATTTATTATTTTCTTATTTACTCAATAATATTGAATACATGTTTAGTTTCATTTTTTAGAAGTTCTAGACACCTTGCATGCATTTGATTTTTTTTTCTGGTTGACTTAACAAGAGGTCAACACAAACAACTATAAACAAATCACATTTCTGACATTTTATACCATCCATGGAAGTATTCTACAATGGGTGTTGGGGTCCTAGATTGTCTAAAATCATGGTGGTTCACACAATGAATGAAAACACAATTAAAAAAACTATTGCATGGCATGCACTACATCAAAAAAAATGACCCAACTTAAAACTATCTCCAGCAACTCATATCAACAATTAAAACACCAACAAAACCAGTGAATAACTGAAACACATGCTTTGTGATTTCTTTGATATTTTAAACTTCACTGTCTCTGAGAGTTCTTTCTGATTTCCCAAAATTGTTTCTTTCAAGAGGGTTTTGTGCTTTGGCCTGAAATAGCAGACAATATTTTTTGGTTATAGAAAAAAGTGAATATTGAAGAAGATCTTCATGATTTCCGCACACCTTTTTTGGGAAAAATTTATAAAACCCCATATAGGGTTATAGAAGAGGTGAAATCCTGGAACCTGCAACTGATGGAACACTTCCAATATGCTAAGAAATCAAAGTAGTTTTTAGCTAACTTAGAAACCGGTATCTTGTTGAAGTAGTAACGAATAAAACAACATGGCATCCATAAAATAAAATAAAAAAACTCAAATAATATTTTCTTCACATGAATTAGAACACAATCCTCGCAACTCTACATTTTACCTGTATCACATAAACTATGCATGAATAAAGTTGTAATGAAATTAAAATAAAATATTCCTTACTATCATTGCTATTTCTCTCCTTGCATATTTTTCTCACATTTACCCTAAATACCTCATGTACAAGCCACAGGTTGCAATATTTCTCATCGACCAAGTTCATCTTTGCCCTTGTTAACTCTAATTCAAAGTTGATTATTGTACCTTGAGATCTCCATGTTCGCTAGCCATATTATTGGAGGTATTAATGCAAGATCCATTTTAGTGCAAATAACCTATAAGGAAAATAATATTGTCCATTTAGATTCTCAATGGAGTCACAACACTCTCATTTCATTTCCCGTGAACTTCTGGACACAACACTAGTCTTTTCAGAGGATAGGCATCAGCTTTAGAAGGCGACACACAAAAGAGGAATCTATAAGGTTAGTTTAGGATATAAGGACTATACAAATGGTTGGGAATGTTAGTGAAGAGTGATGATGGAATACCATATGTAAACATAAATCCCCACTTTTTTCCTTAATGTAGGGCCTAGCTGGGTTGTAGTAGAGAATATCATGAACAGAAGCTGCCAGCAGTACACCACCAACATATTCCCATTCCCAATTATCAATATGAAAACTAATAAGTTGATATGCTCTAATTCAGATTTCATTTCATTTTTTTCAAATTACAACATAAAGCTTTAATATATTTATTTATTAAAAAAAGTAGGGTTAGGGTTATGATTCCCCAATTCCTAACTTTAGAACAGGTGCCACAACCATACCCACAAGTCCGTTAGAATAAAGGCTTTCCTTGTCTAGGAAGTAGCATGGACAAAAATATTTTATCAAACATTAATCATACATCCTACTCAATAATAAGGAGCATATATATATATATTAGATATTTTAATCATACAAATAATTGGCAACACACACACACACACACACACACACACACACACATATATATATTCAAGAGCCTATAAACAAAGGCTGTTTGATCTTCAGTGAATACCAATTAATTTGTTCTTAAGGTTGCATCCCAGTCTCCAACTAACTAAGGAGAACAAAAAGATTGATTAAAACTAGACCCATTTATGTTGAATAGAGACGACAAACCAACAGACTCGAGTGATAATTTAATTTTTATGGTATTTTTGCTAGGCTGCAATAAACAACTAACAAGATGCTAATCATTTCTCAAGAAGTAGGTTTCCTGACCAGAAACAAGAAATAAACGCCAAAAGCAATATCTCTAATACTATTTTTGTTTCAGATGGGTATTCCCAGAAATGACCTCCTCAGGTGTCATTTCTGGTAAAAGGGAAATATTAAATGTCAATAGATGTTGCAGAGAAGCAAGTAGTGTGTATCCTGTGAAAAAGGTTCATCGAAGAAGTCAAATTTAATATATTAATTTATGGCAGGACACTCACGATAAAAGATGGTGCTCACAACTTGGTCGAGGAATGAAAGTAATGGCAGTTACAACTCAAGTATGACCTCGCAACAAAGATATTTGTAGACCATTCCTACAAACTCCAGTGCAATCATCCACAAAATTAATTTAACACCAACTGACAAGTGGACCACAGTGAAATAAATCAAACTAGAAAGAAACCTGATAATGAAATTCCTCTTGTTACACATGCAACTGACCAAGCAAAGAAAAACAAAAGCAAAATCACAACTTGGATGATGCAATCATTTGAAGCTGACGCCACCATGGAATTATTTGCACTCACTGCCAAATCAGTAATGTCACCTTGAAAATGAATGTCAATGCAATGGTAAACACCACATGTATATTCGTGAAGTAAAGCAAAAACCAAAGAAAGTATGAATAACCACCTCATGTCCACGATAGCTAGACAAGCAAAAACCAGTTTCCTTGGACCATATTTTTTCAAGACGATCAGATTCAGTGATTACATACTATCCAGACCTGTTAATACTTAGTTTCTGTATTATTTTCTGTACATGCTACATAGTACATTCTACCTTGATACCATTGCCTGTTTCACATCCTGAATTATGAATTCTCACACCTGCAAAGGTAGCCAATTGTTACTCCTTAGTGAGTCCTCACATAAGTTAATATTGGATGTTCATTGTTACCCTCACCAGTTATCACTTATAGTAGAAAAAATCAAAGAAACCCAAAAGAGCAGGAAAAAACAAATGAACAGAGTTTTTAATCTTTTATAAAAAAATTTAGATATATATGAACCATAATGGGAAACACAGTTATTATTTACTTCCCAACTATAGGGTGTGATGAAGTGTTAAATCAAGTGCACTTTCTTTACAGAGACCTGGGAATCTCCAACTATGCCTATGAACCCATCTCATGTTGACAGAATCGTAGAAACCTATGTTACCCTAATGTGGACGAAATGATAAATGGTCCTAGAGGGTTTGGGGAGAAAAGAAATGTGAACCCACTCACTTCCTAACGTATATTATGCATATAAAATTGAGTAGCAATGTACTAACCTAGTCTCAAAACAAGAATGAGAACAGAATGGTATAATCTAACAACTAACAGATGTTAATTAGGTGGTCACCGTATCGATTCCCATAAAGCCATCAGGGTCATGCAATCAGAGATCATTCAACACTACCCAAGCCAACAATGCATGTTTTCAAAGTTTTTTTCCCATTAATCAATCTATATTGACATATGATTTTAGTATTTTCCACTGACAAATTTAAAATAAAAAAGGTATTCAATCATGCCTAGTGGAAGAAAAACCGAGTACTATGATACCTTGGCAACAAAGTCCTTTTCTGCAAATTTGAAGGCGATCCCCAGCTAGGGTTTCAGTGCTATGCACTAGGCTACCACGAGCCCATGACCCACACATAATATTGGACGCACAAGGATACCACGATCCCATGGCCTTCGGTTTCCTCCATGAAGCTTGCTAGAAAAAAATCCATAATGTCATCATGCCTGGGAGGAGGCCGGATGACCGACAATAAATTCTGACGGTTGCTTTGTGTCCCCAAGGCCAACCCATAGATTTGATGTGGGTTTGTTACTGTTACGTTGCCGAAGGAAATTTATATGAGGGGGGTTTCCTGTCCAGCCACTCTTGCACGTTGTCTTTTTCCTTTCATAGATCTGCACCGACTCTTGCGTCCGCCGAGAAAAGCCGAGGGTATAGAAGGGCCTATGCTTCTAAATGGGACTCCATAGCTTTATCTCTAAAAATATACCGTCTCAACCTCCAGTTCATACAACGTATTCGCAAGAACCCACGACACATCGCTGAGACCGTCTAATTGGTTGAGATAAATACGTAGTCTTTCCTCTGTTTCTGTGAATGCCGAAGGTAAATCCCCTAATTTTAATTTCATTTCAGGAAGGCTAGGAATGCTCATGCTCTCAGCTAGCACTTGTCTTGAATCCCACTTTTCCCCTATGAGACATCAATCAATTTATCATAAGATGAATATAACAATAAATACAAATATTGCATCAAAAGAGTAAGAGTCATTCCTGTAGCAGTAAGAGGTGGTCCCCAACTAGCCAAAGAGCACTGAAACCCAGGAACAAGCATGGAAAAAAGGGATCAGTTGAATATCAACATTTCCAGAGTTGAGAACCAAAGCCAATTCTTGAAACACTTCTGCAATCTTTCTCAGGAGTCTATTCGCCTTGGTGTTTTCCACCATTATTTTCTATTTATCCTTCCAAAATGTAAATTCCTTTTTTTTCTGCAATTTTATATCTATAGAACAATGTTGCAGGATTGATATCCAAGAGGGAAGGAACACATTTACAATTGATATAGTTAAGAACTCCATTTGATACAACTAATATCAAAAGCACCTTAGTACTTTAGCAGTAGCTTAAAAATTTGTTTAGATTCTCTAGGGACAACATTAAGTGCACAACATTAATGCCCTCAATCCTATATCTTACCTTTCAACAACAAGGTTATGAATTGATGGGATGCATTTGAAGCATATTTCAAAGCCATGATAACCACAGAGGGTTATGAGGGTGGAGGATAGATATTATTAGCAATGGTTAGTTAGGTTGCACATATGAAGAGAAGAAGAATAATGGTGTTTTTAATATTTAGATTGGGATAACTTAAGAAAATGTATGTAGAGATTTATTTTGGCATACATGAAGTTTTAAATTGGAGTTTGATAGTTTTTGATGGATAAGATTATTGTATTTTTCATTTTCTTTTCATTTATATAAGAGGTTTTACTATTTATGCATATTGGTCTTTATAGGGAAGTGGAAATAGGTTAAGGTCACTATATTCACCAACCCCATAACAAGCATTGTCAATCACCTTTAAACAACTAGGAGAGTGTGAGCTAGACTCGAACTATATCATGTCACTCTAGGTTTGAAGGATAAACAATGAGCATTATATCTTCAACCTTCTTAGGATTGTGTCCAAAATCTATATCCACCTCTCTCTATGCTAGTACCCACCTTTGGGGACACATATGGATAAATCGAGGTCTCTAGGTCTTTCATTTCAAGAGCAACCCAAGATTATGTTGGATAACTATAGATTGAAAATAGTTTTAAAAATATGTTTGTGCCATATGAACTCTAGAAATATATGAACCTTATTCTTTCACTCACCTCAACATTTTCCATTAGCATCATTCTTGTTACAGATAGGCTTTAAATTAGCACACACAGAAAAAAAGAAAGAAGGTGTAATATATTTCGAATTGAACTCTTGCATTGCATGTGTGCATCCTAAGTGTTGTGCTTTATTATTATCAAATGGTAGCCTATTGCAATCATCATCTATCAAAGCCTTGTTATTTGATCGAAATTTTATTCATGTTGTACAGTATGCATTCTCTACACAACAATCCACATAACTTGCCCATAAAATCTACACAATTGTTATATTGTTGAACCATCTTTATCATTGCCCACACAACTGATTAGAATGTCAATCCATATTTTTCTTCCCCATACACAACTTATTAGCGTCGAGTCATCTTTATCTCCACATACACATGCTACCTATCAAAGCCTTGTGAATTTGGTTGCAATTTTATTCATGGTGTATCATAAGCAATCTTTATATATTGATCCATATTACCTACCCATAAAACCTACAAACTTATTAGAGTGTTGGATTGTCTTTATTTTCAGCCACACAACTTATTACAGTGTTTGAATTATATTTATTTTCATCTACACAAATTTTTTTAAGCGAAATGCATGTACATATCTGTAGACTTTAGCAATTACATCGCTACGCAGATGGGGCCCCTTGCACCACAACAAAGGGGGTCACATACACCAAATTGGTGTATAGCTTGGTTGGGACCTTAAAAATAAATTATTGGTTTGGTTGTGACCTTAAAAATAAATTATTATTATTATTATTATTCGAGGAGATTCATTGGGAATTTCCCTCATTTTGACTCACGAGGATGGTATCTAAGGTAAACCAATAGTGCCTAAATTCCAAACACCTTGCCTTAATAGAATTGAATAGAATTAAATTAATACCTCCTTAACTTCTAAAGATATCACATTTTGTCTATAACCACTTAAATTAATCTTTAAGATTTCATCCAGACAACTTATAATAATAATTATTAAAAAAATAAATTAATATTTATATTATTAATAATAAAATATAACAATTTCTCATATTAATTCAATTGCTTAGTGTCATTATTATTAAGTTTCTAGTATAATTTCTCGTAGGGGTGTAACTCAACCGACGATTCACTTGATATGAAGGGCATGTTGTAAATAGAGGTCATGAGTTTAAATCACCTTGTCTTACATGTGCCCCATGTGTTTAGGTTGTGTGGGTGCACCTAGGGGTATAGTGCTAGCGGGATTGGATCCCTTGACCCCGTGTCATGGGAGTACCAACCCAGTCCCCAGTTGTCGATTCCCCTAGTATAAAAAAATTATAATATTTATTTAATTTGTTAATTTCATCATTATTAAGTTTCACCAATTGTATATGAACCCTCCCATATTCTCCCCCACGCCGCTCTTCATCATGTCGGGGATTGGTAATGCACAATGTCGATACATTATGGCTCTCATTCTATGCATAGTACATCACCCTAACGCGTCTTAGTTATAACTTGCAAATTACGACACTGTTTATATCACTCATATGTTTTATTGCTTTGGTTTTTCCACTAGCGGTCTTGTCGAGCCTTATAAAAACTTATATAGTTATATGCCAAGGTCATGTAAAAATCCTATAAAAAATATAATTATTTACCAAGGTGCCAAGGTCGTGTCCAAATTAGCCTATAAAAACTATAATTATATGCCAAGGTGCCAATATCGTTTCCAAATTTTTTAGGATATTTAGACACTTAGGAGTTAGTTAAGAGCAACTTGTGTAATATATCCGTTAGGTAAAAGTGTGTTTCTTTAGTATGCATTAGTATGCATTTGTAAATATTCTAATCCAACGGTCACGATATGTTCTACACACAGAGTGATCTAATGGTTCAACTTCTCTTAGATCATACCTACCATTGATTTGTGGCTTAACACCCGATTGGTCTATGATCTCTATTTAAAGGGCATAGAGTTTCCTTGGCTAGTTGATCGATTATGAGAATATCATGTAACTTTCTTTCTTTTGCATAATAAATTGCTCCAAGTAGCTATTTGGCTGGGGCTATGCACTGTTTCCCTCTCGAGGGTTTTAACCATGTGACAAACATCAGTGTGTTGATCTGTGATCTATTTGTGTGAAGTGGTTTCTCAAGGTGTTCGATTTGTTGGGAGTACCCTGTGTACCCGAACATGGTATCAGAGCTTTTATGAGGATCCGCTTTCGGTTTTGATCAAGATCTAGAACCGGTGTTGTCGAAACTTTGAAAGGGTTTCTGGTTCTAGACTTTTTGTGCATTTGTGGCCTATGGGAGTTGTTCCATTGCGTCAAGAGTGTCATTTCCATTGGGAAATAGTTTTTGTTTCATCGAAAACCATTTCCATTTGTTCCAGAAACACCAATTTCAGCAAATTTGAAGGTATAATGTTACAGTGACGGATTTGTTTTTTTTTTTAAATATTTCATATTTTATCAATTTTATTATTAGATCTTTACTGTTTTAGTCTCGGACTGTTGCTTTCCCTGGCTGCGTATGCTCTTTGCTGTGCACCTTGGGCGATCGTGGTGAATCAGAAACAGAAAGGGATTTTTTTTTTCTTTTCTTCTCGGCTATGTATGCTCTTTGCTGTGCACCTTGTGCGAACATAGAAAATCAGAAACAACGAGAAAAATTGAAAACGTAGACTTTCCAGGTAAGCTAACCAAGATCTAACCCCATTGTGTGAGAAAAGTTTTGTTTTTGTTTTATTTGTGATTTGCAGGAAAAAAAGGCAAGCACGGAGAACGAGAGAGAAGAGTAAAAAAAAAAACCACTTCTTCTTTCCATACTCTTACATAGCTTTTAAACTTAACTCACTTGGTCCAAAGTTGCTTTACTACTTAATAAGTCTTGAGTTCAAGTCTTATCAAACTACTTTTTAGTGTATGCAATTTCTATTTTCAGGTTACTTTATTATAAAAAGTGCATTTCACATAAAATAAAAAGTGAGTCACTTAAGTCTTTTAATTTATTGCCGCACTACTTAAAAGTAACATTATTGTAAAAATGAACATCACTTATTCTACAAAAGTGATTCACTTAAAAGCAACTTTATTGTAAAGTGATTGTCAAAGGTTGATCTTGGGAAGATGGGGGTTCTTTTTTTAAGTTGGTCAAGTTAATATCTGTCATGTCACTATTGGAGACATCTTCAACATTTTTTTTGATCAAGCATAACTTCATCATCCAGAATCAGTTTTCAGTGTCGTTTTTTTAAAAACCGCATATTTGTTTGAGCTCTTTGCATCCATGCAGTTAGTTTCTGTTCTTTTAGCCATTATTTTACAGTATGGCCGCCCCTTGTGATATTATACTTACAATTTCTAACTATTTCTCATGGAAATCTCGTATGGAGGATTTTCGCAAAGTAGGGGACTTTTCAGGATAACCTCAGAGAAAGAAACAGAACCCACTGATGATGATAAGAAAATTAAATGTGAAAATAGATGTGATGAAGCTCGTGGATTGATTGAGATGTCAATCTCTACTGATTTGTGATTCCACATATCCGGAATTGATGAACTTGATCTCGCTTGGGAAAATTTAGAATCTGTGTTTGGTAAACACAATGAAATTCGGGGTCATCAACTTGAGAATGAGTTGATTTTTTTGAATCCAAATGATTTTTCATGCATTCAAGACTATTTATCTAAGTATAGAACTCTTAGACTCTTATGTGCAGAATGCAAGATTAAGAAAGAAGACAAACAATGTATTTATCATATTCTTTCCAAACTTGGACCTGCATATTCTGTTTTTGTATCTACATTCTACTCCATGAAAGAATCCTTGACTGCAGCTAGCTATCAAGAGCCTAGCCTTGAATCATTTTGTGATTCCTTAATTAGAGAGCAAGATAAGCTCATTCATCTTGGAATAATTAATAATGCAGATACATCTGGGAAAGCCTTATTGTTCCAACAGAAAGAAAATTTCAAGCCTCCCAAGAAACAAAATTTTCGTAATAATAAGCCAAACAACAAGGGTCCCAAACCCTCTCAGTCAACTCCTTTAAAAAATGACAAAGGATCCAAGCAGAAAGGAAAGAAGACTGAGCGTCATTTCAATTTTTGTGGGTAAGATAATCATGATGAATCTAAGTGTTTTAAGAAGATGACAACCTTGGAAGCAGCAATGAAGAAGCACCACATCAGCCTAGATTCGTCTTCAGAATATACCTCTCATGGACATGCACTTTGTGCTTCTGGTTACTCTTATACTGCATCTTCTTCTTCTACTTCAATTGAATGGCTCATTGATTCTGGAGCATCTTATCATATGGTTAAGGATCAAGCCATCTTTTCTACTATGCATGAATGTAACACCAAACAAATATTTGTTGCTTATGATAGATCTCTAAGTGTTGTAGGACCTGGAACAGTTCCAATAGAAAATGGTCATTTCAATGATGTACTATGTGTTCCAAAAATTTTCTGCAATTTGTTATCAGTCTATCAAATTACTCATTCAGGTGAAGGTAAAACTGTGACGTTTACACCTCACCAAGTTGTAATCAAGGATTTTAAAAATCCTCAAAATTTCCTTGCTACTGGAACTGTTGATGATATTACCAGGTTGTACAAATTTAACAACTTTGGGTCATCACCTTTTCCTTCCGTTTTTGTTGCTCATAGTGATAACTTGAGCAAACTTTGGCATGAGCGATTTGGTCACTTAAATTATCACTCATTGCAACAACTATGTAAAGACAATATGGTGACTGGTATTCTGATGGTATCTTGCAAGGATGGTGTTTGTTCCGGTTGTGTATTCAGAAAACATCATCGGGACAGTTTTGACAAACGTGCCTTTTGGCACACCTCGGTTCCCTTGGAGCTTGTGCATAGTGACTTGTGTGGTCCTCTTCCATCTACTTCCTTTTCTGGTTTCAAATATTTCTTAACTTTTATTGATGACTACTCCAGATGCACTTGGGTTTACTTCCTAAAACTTAAGAACGAAGTATTTACCATGTTCTTGGCCTACAAGGCCCTTGTTGAAAAACAATCTGGTCATCAAATTATTAAGTTAAGATCCGACAATGGAGGAGAATATGTTAACAACAAGTTCACTACTTTCTGCATTGAAAAAGGAATCCAACAACATCACACTGTTCCATATACACCACAACAAAATGGTGTAGCTGAACGGAAGAACCACACTTTAAAAGAAATGGTTAATTGTACCATCCAATCTAAGGGACTAAGTCTTCAATATTGGGATGATGCCATAAATTGTGCAAAATACATAGTTAATCACACACCCACTAACGTTTTACAAGGTATAACACCGGAAGAAGCATGGAATAAAATTAAACCAGATGTAATTCACTTTCATGTGTTTGGTTGTGCAGCATGAGCTCACATTCCAGATGAAAAACGGAAAGCATTGTAGCCTAAAAGTGAAAAGTGCATATTTGTTGGATATTCTGAAGATGTAAAAGGTTATATACTTCTTCAGACACATTCTCATGATATAATCATTAGAAGAGATGTTAAATTTGATAAAAATCTCTTGTCCTGCGAGCCTAACTTGGCGGGTGTGCCATCTTTGGCCTGTGAGCCTGATTCAGTGATTGCGCCTTCTTCTTCTTCTTCCAACTCCCTTGACAAGTTTCCAACTCTAGTTTTTGATGATGACAGTGAGGATGAAATCCACCTCCACCTTCTCATGTTCCTCCAATCGCACCAGCACCAATGCTTCCTCGATGGGTCCATTCAACATGTGAAGCAACTAGTGATCTTGCCGGTGATCCTAGAGATCAATGTCGAACATGTTCTCAGTTTCAGTGAGCCTCTTCTCTTTTGGCTCAAGTTTCTGAGAATCATGATCTAGAAACTTTTGTAGAAGCTTCATGAAATCGAGATTGGGATGCAGTCATGAATGAAGAATATCGTTCCTTAATGGCGAACGATACTTGGGATCTTGTTCCTCTTCCAAAAGGAAGACAACTTGTCAGATGTAAATGGGTCTACAGAACTAAGTATGCATCAGATGGAAGTGTTGAAAGACTGAAGGCAAGGTTAGTTGCCAAAGGTTTTTCCCAAGTTGAAGAGATTGACTACAATGAAACCTTTGCTCCTGTCGCAAAAATGAATTCCATCCGCCTTGTTCTTTCCCTTGCAACCTTACATAACTGGGAATTCCATCAAATGGATGTCAAGTCTGCCTTTTTACATGGTGATTTACAAGAGGAAATTTACATGGAACAACCTCCTGGATATGTTCAGGATAACTCTATCCTTGTCTGTCTCCTTAAGAAATCCTTATATGGCCTTAAGTAAGCTCCTAGAACTTGGTATGCCAAAATTAATAGCTTTCTCCTTGACACTGGTTTTTCTAGATGCCATTCTGGCCCCAATGTCTATACCAAGAAAGTAGGAAACCATCTCATCATACTTGTTCTTTATGTTGATGATCTTATCCTTACTGGTAGTGACCCTAAACTTATAACCCATGTGAAATCCAGTCTTAAGCAAAATTTGAAATGTCAGACTTAGAACATTTGCATTATTTTCTTGGTCTCCAAGTATTTCAAACCAAAGAAGGAATCTTTCTTTCCTAGTCTAAGTATGCTTGTGACCTACTTTGTCACTTCCACATGGAAGATTGTAAACTGGCCCCTTCTCCCTTCCATTCTGGAGTCAAACTTTTTGCCACTTGTACTTACCCTGAAGTAGATGCCACCTTGTATCATTAGCTTGTTGGTAGTCTTTTATACTTGACTCATTCCTGTCCTGACTTTTCCTTTGCTGTTGGTCGTGTTGCTTGTTATATGCAAATTCCTCATGAAAGTCATTGGAAATAAGCAACAAGAATACTTCGATATATTCGAGGTACAATTTAGTTTGGGATTCATTATAGTACATGGGGGGAAACCTTTGTTGGTTGGTTTCATTGATTCAGATTGGGCCGATGATCCAGATGATCAAAAGTCTATTGCAGGTTATGTTTTCAGTCTAGGATTTGGACCTGTCACTTGGGCTTGTAAGAAACAACAAGCTCTTGCTCTTTCTTCAGCAGAAGTAGAATATCGAGCTGCAATTAATGCCAGTAAGGAATCTTTATGGTTTCGATAGATCCTTTCAGATTTTGGATTCGAGCAGCAGTAGCCTACTCCACTTTGGTGTGACAATCAAAGTGCCATCAAGATTGCCAAAGATCTAGTTCTACATTAGTGCAGCAAACACATTGAGCTACACATGCACTTCATCAGAAATCTTGTTCATGATCATGTTATTGAAGTGCTCTATTTCCCTACAGATGATCAAGTTGCAGACATCTTCACCAAGTCTCTTACAGAAGCAAAGTTTTCTAAACTTCGGTCTATGTTAGGAGTTCATAAATGTGTCCTTAAGGGGGGATAGGCTCTAATGCTTCCTTCCTTCTCCTAATAGTGTCACTTTTGTAAATCCTTCAATCCTATCCCAAGTTGTTCTTAAGGGGGGATGTTAGGATATTTAGACACTTAGGAGGTAGTTAAGATCAACTTGTGTAATATATCCGTTAGGTAAAAGTGTGTTTTTTTAGTATGCATCAGTATGCATTTGTAAATATTCTAATCCGACGGTCACGATATGTTCTAGACATAGAGTGATCTGAGGGTTCAACTTATCTTAGATCATACCTACCATTGATCTGTGGCTTAACACCCGATTGGTCTATGATCTCTATTTAAAGAGCATAGAGGGTCCTTGGCTAGTTGATCGATTATGAGAAGCACATGCAACTTTCTTTCTTTTGCATAATAAATTGCTCCAAGTAGCTATTTGTCTGGGGTCGTGGACTGTTTCCCTCTCGAGGGTTTTAACCACGTGACAAACATCGGTGTGTTGATCTGTGATCTATTTGTGTGAAGCAGTTGCTCAAGGTGTTCGGTCTTTTGGGAGTACCTTGTGTACCCGAACAAAATTAGCCTATAAAAACTATAATTATATGCCAAGGTCATGCAAATTAGCCTTATAATTAACATTATATGAGGTTTAGTGGGTTTTTTTATATGTCAAGGTCATGTCCAAATGAACATATAGTTGGGTTGCATTAATTCAATTTTGTTAATATATGGATGTGTAACTATATATTATATATATGTTAGAATTTACTAAATTATAACACTGCAGATGGATTTAGAGACCCCTTAAAATGATTCTCTGAATCCATCAAGGGCTCTCTGAATCCATTTGCAGTGTTAGAATTTAGTAAAATGTACAAATTCATTGTCAAATTTGTAAAAATGACCAAATAAATGATCAATTATTATGTGGTCATTATCGGAGTCACAACTAAAAATGACCAAATAAATGATCAATTATTATGTGGTCATTTTTAGTCTAGATATCCTGTGACCAAATTTGGTCATTTATCTTGGTCAGTTTTAGTTGGTTTTTATCTCGTGACCAAAAGTGGTCATTTATCTTGGTCTTTTTTAGTTAGCTCACTTAAATTTACCAATTTTGGTCATTTATCCCTTGAAAAAAACTGTGGTGACCAAAATTTTTGGTCTCCTGGTCGCTAATCTATCATTTCCACTAGCGGATGTTGCAAAAAATGCTTTCAGAATTAGGTAAGGCACTATGAATTTGTGGTAATGCCTTTTGGACTGACCTATGCACCCACAACCTTTATGTGTTTGATGGAAAACATTTTCAGCCACTATTTAGATAAGTTTATTTTAGTATTCATATATGACATTCTGATATACTCAAAGAATGAACAAGAGCACATTGAACATTTGAAGATAGTTTTACAAACCCTATGATGCCAATTTCTCCAAATGTGATGTTTTCAAGAAAGAAATTCAGTGCCTTGGGCATATTATATCTGAAGAAGGTATAAGAGTAGATCCCAAGAAGATCAAGACAATAATGAATGGCCTACTCTGCAGAATGTATCATATGTAAGATATTTCATGGAGTTAGCTGGATACTATAGAAAGTTCATAGATTTTTTTCTTTCTAAAATAGCTTTCCCTATTACTTATTTGCAAAAGAAAGAAGTTAAATTCATTTCGAATGAAAAGTGTGAGGTCAGTTTCAAAAAACTTAAAGAATCGCTAACAAAAACACCTATATTAAAAGTAGCTGACATGAATAAAGATTTTTTAGTATGTACTGATGCATGTAAGGTGGTTTTAGGAGGTGTATTGTTACAAGATGACCATCTAATTGCATATGAATCCCAAAAACTAAAGGATGGAGAGACAAACTATGCAACCCATGACTTGGAATTGGATGAAATCATACATGCCTTAAGGATGTGGAGAGACTACCTTATGGGGAAGGAATTTCTACTGAAAACATTTACAGTTTGAAATACCTTTTTGAACAATCTAACTTAAATGCTAGGAAAGCACGATGGTTAGCTTTCATCAGTGAATATGATTTTGATTTAAGACATATAAAGATAGGGAAAATAAGGTTGCAGATGCCTTGAGCAAGAGATCCCACCTTCTTCATGAAATTTCCTTGAGTAAAACATAAGACAACTTAAAAACAGAAATTAGAACAACACTGGAAAATGATCCCTTTTATGCTGAAATTAAAACAAAATTGTAGAAAAACAACAAAGAATCAAAACAACAAGGATATTTAATTGATGAAAAAGGGTATCTCTGGTCAAAAGGTAGGTTGTACATTCCTGAAAACTCAAATATTCGAAACCATATTTTAACATAATTTCATAAGAAACCATATGCGGGGCATCTTGGTTATCAAAAGATGATTACAACAATTAAGAAACATTATTTTTGGTCTAAAATGAAAATTTATACAGCTGATTTCATAACTAGATGTTTGGAATGCCAACAAATTAAAACTAAACACCAACATCCTCCTAGGTTTCTACAACCCTTACCTATACTAGAGTGGAAATGGGAAGTAATTAGTATGGATTTCATAACAGGTTTACCAAAAAGTAGAAAAAAATGACTCAATCATGGTAGTGGTAGATAAGTTATAAAAATATGCACACTTCATTGCAGTAAAGTCAACCTATTGAATAAGTTAACATCGTTGGATTTTTTTCTGCGAGAGATTTTCAGATTGCACGGAATCCAAAAGAAAATCATATCTGATAGAGATTCTAAGTTTACAGGTAATTTTTGGAGAACTCTATTTGCAGGATTAGATACCCAGTTGAGTTTTAGCACTGCCTATCATCCACAAACCGATGGACAGACAAAACGTGTTAACCAAATCCTTGAAGAAATGTTAAGAATGTATGTTATGTAGAATTCTTTGAAATGGGAGGATTATCTACATTTGGCTGAATTTGATTATAACAATTTATATAAGTCCTCCACTAAAATGTCACCTTTTAAAGTTTTATATGGTATAAAATGTAGAACCCCATTTACTTGGGATGACCTAGTGGATAGGCTTATGTTGGGTCTTTATTTTCTTGAAGATTTGGAAATTATGGTTAACATGGTAAAGCAGAACTTAAAAGAAGCTTAGGATCGACAAAAAAATTATGCAGATTGTTGGAATATAATAAACCCACTCATAAAATAATTAATCATTATTTGATTAATTTCCTACCCACTAGCTTAGATAGTTGGCATCCACTTGCACCTTAGAGTCAACACTTGCCATCTATATCCTAGGAATGATTTATTCTTGATTTTGGGTTGATCTTGACCACTTTATGGCCATCCAGAATTGGTAACTGCGCTTTACAGTAGAATCTACTTTATTCTGCTTTTTCTGCTTTATCCTGCTTTTCTATGGATAAGGTAAAGCTAGTCAACTAGGAAACTAGCAGCTTTTGTTGCCAACCCATCCTCCATTATTTTCTCTCCATATTCTAGGATTAGCAAGTCTTTCCTTCACTCATCATCACTCACTCATGCTATTGCTAATTCGTGAGGTGCTTGGTAGATTGGGAAAGTTCTTTCGTCAATTGTGGGGTTTACCATAATTAGTAAGCCTGCTTTATGAGCTAGCTTGAGTTGTCTTCATGCAACTCCTTTTTCCTTTATAAGGATGTATTACCTATTTAATAATATCAATTATCATTTATTGATCATTCATTAATGTGTGTTCATTAATTCTTCTTCTTCTCTCCTTATGCTAATTCTCTACAATTCTCTGTGAGGTTAATTGTGTGCCTAGATCCTTAGCCAGTTTATGAAATTCCTTATGCCATCAAGGATTTAGAATTTCTACATGGTATCAGAGCTAAGGTTCTCAAAGTTCAAGTTCTACATGATATCAGAGCTGAGGATATCAAAGCTCTACATGATATCAGATCTTTGAGAGTTCATTAATTAATCCTCCTTTTTCAGATTTGCAGGTTTATTTTGTAGGTTCAACTTCGAATGGATTCAAGAGTATCAGTTCCTCTTCTTTCTCCATTCACAAGCTATTCAGAGTGGAAACTGAAGATGATTTCATATCTAAAGAGACAAGGTCTCTATGAGATATCTATTGGAGCTGGTTAAGAATCTTATGAAGAGCCAAGTGACTGGTTGAATGACTGTGATAGAGAAATTGGAGCTATTTGTCTATGTATCTCTCCATGCATGCGCTACCTTATTGATTCTATTGATTACCCAAAGGATCTCTGGACAACATTGGATAGAGTTTTGGGAAAGGACAATGAGGATCCTTCTAGCTATGTGGAGAGTGCCTCTAGCTCCTCAATGATTTCTCTCTCTCAAGATGTCTCAGCCTCTACAGTATTTGATGAAGTTGATCATGAAGAAGAAGTTTCTCATATAGTTCTTGTTGCTACTACTCTCTTTAATTCGAATGCTTCCTCTTTCAATCAAGAGGCAAATATTGAAAAGCCATATTTTTCTGTGTATTTTGAAGTAGAAGATCTTGATTCATCTTCTTATGATGCTGTTGATGAAAAAGAAGTGACTAATGGAGTTGATATTGCTATTGATGATTCACTCACACATTCAGTGTTCTCTATGTCTTCTATCATGGATTCTGAGATCCATATGCCAGACCTCTCACACCTTGTGCATGCCTCTCTTCTTGATGGTGCGCAACCCAGTGATTTTCAGGATGTTTGCTTAGCCAAATCAAGTCCTTCCAGTGTTTTTCCACTTACCATACTTGATCCCATGTGCTTCTACAACTCCTCCTTTGTTCTTGGCACTCATTCTCAGAGCCTCCTTGAATATTTTGAACATCACTATCTTTCCTCCTCTCATACTTCTACCATAGAGGATTCTTTACCAGTATATTCCCATGAGTCTACTATTGTGCTTATTTATGATGTCTTGGATTCTCTGGAAGCTAGATCAACCCATGGAGCCCATGCATTCACACTCTTCGATCCCATGCCTTCTCTATGTTCCTACATGACCACTTGCACACATCCTCTCTATGTAAATGAAGATGGAGACATGATACATTCGCTTGGACAATTATTTCACCTATCTGGAGCTCATTTCATCTCTACTGGTTCGAAGTTCAAGTCATATCATCATCTTGGAGCTGATTACAAGTCTCAAGATCCTTCAGTATTGCCTTCACATCATTGGATTTTAGTTGTTCTACATGGTCCCAGTTTCCATCCTGCAGCTGTCCTTGATCCAGGTGAGCAGATTTATCTTCTTCCCAAGAAGAAGATTCCTCCAGACATCAGCATTTAGTTTGGAGCAGCAGCAACACCAGCAATTCAACATTTTTGGTATTGCTTTTTATGTCCTTTCTTGAGGGAGGATTTTCCCCTTGAGGTTTTTCCTCTTTCCTCATTTATTTGGACAAGATAAATTGTAAAAGGGTGACCATAGCTTTATTGCTGGGCCCTATATGCATATATATTTCTGATTAGTTCAGGGATATCATCATAAAGTCAAGCTTAAAGGGGGGTGTTGGAATATAATAAACCCACTCATAAAAGAATTAATCATTATTTGATTAATTTCCAGCCCACTAGCTTAGATAGTTGGCATCCAATTGCACCTTAGAGTCAACACTTGCCATCTATATCCTAGGAATGATTTATTCCTGATTCTGGATTGATCTTGACCACTTTATGGCCATCCAGAATTGGTAACTGCGCTTTACAACAGAATCTGCTTTATTATGCTTTTTTTGCTTTATCCTGCTTTTCTATGGATAAGGTAAAGCTAGTCAACTAGGAAATTAGCAGCTTTTGTTGCCAACCCATCCTCCATTATTTTCTCTCCATATTCTAGGATTAGCAAGTCTTTCCTTCACTCATCATCTCTCACTCATGCTATTGCTAATTCGTGAGGTGCTTGGTAGATTGGGAAAGTGCTTTAGTCAACTATGGGGTTTATCATAATTAGTAAGCCTGCTTTATGAGCTAGCTTGAGTTGTCTTCATGCAACTCCTTTTTCCTTTATAAGGATGTATTACCTATGTAATAATATCAATTATCATTTATTTATCATTCATTAATGTGTGTTCATTAATTCTTCTTCTTCTCTCCTTATGCTAATTCTCTACAATTCTCTGTGAGGTTAATTGTGTGCCTAGATCCTTAGCCAGTTTATGAAATTCCTTATGCCATCAAGGCTTTAGAATTTCTACACTGATAAGTTTGATAGAGATAAAGAGTATAAGGTAGGCGATCATGTGTACCTAAAGGTTAAGGAAAAGAGGAGCACACTCATATTGGGAAAATGAAGCAAGTTGAACCCAAGATATTGTGGACCCTTTGAAATTTCGGCAAAATAGGCACCGTTGCATGTCAGCTAGCCTTACCAACTCACATTAACATCCATGATGTATTCTATGTATCTCTTTTAAAGAAATATGTATATGATCCTATACATATTATTGATTGGAATCTATTGTAGGTGGAACCACAAAGAGAATTTATGCTAGAACCACAATGTATATTACATCGAAGGGAAACATGATTCAGGAAGAAAACTATCATTTAGGTGAAGGTGCAATGGAAGCACTTCATACCTGAAGAAGCTACATGCAAAATGGAGGAGGATATGAGAGAGGCCTATCCTTTCATTTTCTGATGAATAAACATCGGGACGGTGTTTTTTTTAAGAGGCGTAGGATGTGACATCCTAAATGCTCCCCCCTAAACATATTGTGTATATAAACTATGTTTTGGTTAAGTCATAGGTTTGAACCTATGAATGATGCAAGGAATCATGAACTACGATACTTTATATTAGCAAGTGTGTTAACAATAAAATTAACACCCTTGAGAGTGTTGGTCTGAGAACAATATTTTACTTCGCCCGCAACATGAAGATTAAAGTTTTTTGAACAATTGACCACTGCTTCCACAAATGAAGAAATCTGTGAAGACAAGGTGGATCTATAGAGGCCAAGTTCGTGACCACTTAAGGGCCAAATCCAAGTTCCTATAACTCACATAGTGGAAAATGCCTAACATGGGCATTAATTGTCCTAGAAATATTGAAAGTCAAGTTGAAATGCCTAAAAACTAAGGAAAGTGGGTTTTTGAAGGAAATAATCAAAACCTTCAAAAATCCTAAATCCCACATTCATTATGAAAGATGGGATGCTCAAAGCCCAATACTATAAATGGAAGGCATGTGAGATGAATTAAAGAGGACAAATTAGAGAGCAAAGGCATGTTGGAGGAATGAGAAGATAGATAGAACCTTTCTTGCACATCATAGTTTCTTTGATCATTGGAATTGATACAAAGGGGTAGTTTAGAGAAAGGGGAAAGGGGATTCACCCATTATTGGACTGTAATCACCTTCCTCTCAATTTAATATGATGCAATTAAAATTTCCTCTAAATATTGTGTTTCAATCCATGTTTGTTTCATGTATTTTTGCAACATTTAGTGGATAAATTTTATGCTTTCTTTGAATTATTTTAAGAGCTAGAGGTAAGGACCTAGCTAGATACTACTAATGGAGGCCTAAAGGCCATGGAGTCTGGATGAAAAGGATCTTCACCAAACGGCACGTTGCAAGAGGTAACCTCCTCCCTTCCCTCTCTCTCTTTCCTTTGAAAAAGTGTAGAAATTTCAAGAAATTGTCCATTATTGCATATATTCCTTCAACAAGATTCACCCTCCCTGCAGTTAAGGATAGATAGGTTATATACAAGTCCCTGCAGTTAAGGATAGATAGGTTGTATACAAGTCCCTGCAGTCAAATCTACCAACAAAATGGAATTTTTTTTAATACTTCTAGCAACTTGATATGGGACAACTAGTGTTAAAAGGGGACCAAGCTTACTAGAGGTTTAAGACTTATGAGAGTAATTGAAGTTTAAAAGGGGAAAAGATAAATAATATATTTTATAATTAAGAATTTACATAATTGTGAGGACATAAAAGAAAAAGCCTAACTTCTTCTTAATTCAAAAAATTCTTTTTATTATATGGACGGATTACTCATTGTGGCTATCTATGATCATTATTTTGAGGGAAAATAACTCTATTATTCTCTGCTTTGAATGTTTTCTTTGATATTAACTTTTTGAACCAGAAAATAGAGAGCAATTCCTCCTTTAGAAATATCATAGAAAGATAAGAATGGATGGTAGATGGAGGAGATTGCAAAGGTATAGATATCATTTTTCCTCAAAAGGTTTGGCCTGAATTTCTATCTGAGTACTTAGAGTGAGTTTATTCCAGTTGTGTGTCCTAGAAAGGGAAAATTACTGAAAGAGGAAGCTTTTTCAAACAAGGAAATCCAGAATGCTGAGTAAAGGGATCTTGATGGCAACATATACTTAAGGGAAAGAACTTCACATCAAACAACACTAAGTCTAGATTACTAGTAAGCTTGGTTAGCTTGGGGGTGATGTCTACAAAGGTTGAAATATTCTGAATAGTTCCAGATATCTATGGTAGGGTAGAATTGAGTAGTCCCATATCAAGTTTCGTGAAGGTTTTTCAATAAGTTATCTAAGTTATTCTTTTTACTCTTTTGTTTATAAATTTATTTTAATGTATCTTATAGGCTTATTTTCATGTCTTACCTTAACTTCAAGATTAAGTTATTTAGATTGAAGGAAAGTAAATGTTATATTCAGTTTTGGTGTATATATGCTATTTACTTTGTTAATATATAGCTTGCATCGAATGCAAGAGAATATTTTTAATTTCTTTAGGTTAAATCATAGCTAGGGTTTGATAATTTAACCTTAATTAATTTTATTGTCTAAGCAACTGCTTAATATTATAGTATTCTTATGCTAATAAACTGGTTAGGGTTTAGATACTATATTTACTCAATATGTGTTGAGAATTGTATAATTAACTAAAACCTAGTAATAAGAGTATTTTCATTAAATATGTAATAGTCACAAATATAATGTTTTCATTTGTATGTTCGTACAATAAACTGACAATATATATAAAACCCTAAAAGAATGTGCAAGAAAGAAACCTTCTTGCTATAAGTATCAATTAGGTTAAGGTGGCGACTAAACCCTAAGAAGTGGTAATAAATTCTGTTCTAAAATAATAAACAGGTCCAAATATAAAACTAGTTCTGTACAAACCATCTGTAATAGATAGAGGAATACACAAATAATCATTGCATTATAATTATAAACAATATAGAACTAATAACATTCATCCTCATCCATTCAAAATACACTAGTAATAATAAATTAAAATATTCATAATGTGGAACTAACCTAATCCATTACAGGATATCTATAACTACAGAGTAAAACAATAAAATACACAGAGATTAAGTTCATCTGATCCATAATATTCTTTAGTAATGAAACCCTCAGGTCTTTCTCAACAGAAGGCCACTAAATAACAGAGCATTTGGAAACCATTAATGACACATAAATTGAAACCCTAATCTTCCAAACAAGCTTCTCTCATGGCTACGAGAATTTGAATTTCAAATTAAATATAAAAACATCGCATTAATATATTCCCCCCGAACTCTGTGTTGATCCCAAAAATACAAACATACAGAACTAACAGTTACATCGAGCTTAATCACATAAACTAGTAATGATCGAAAAATCAAATATACAAAACTATTAGCCACGCCCCACATTGAATACACATGTAATTAATGCATAATACATTAATACCATTCATAAGAATCAACAATAGTAATGCAAACTATGTAATCAAAAGAGGGTTTAAAACCTAGATAATATATCCATAAACTCTAAAACTTAAATAACGACCATATTCTTGTTAACAAAGAGGAAGGGGCTTAAAAACCCTCTGAGAATCATATTCATAGAGACCAATTTTTATACATTCAAACCCTATGAGATATGAACATTAAAATTGATAAAATCCTTGCGAGTACAAATAGATAAAAATCCTCAATCAACTGGAGTCGGTAAAGAACTATTTGAACTATGATGAGTAGCAAGGTGTATGGCCAACAGAGGAAGACAACTTGATAGTTGCAAACACTAAATAACCCATTGCAAGATCTTCCACAGGGTTACCCCTTCTACCCTCGTATTTCCTTAGTATGAGAATCAAGTTTGATGGCTTATCGAAGAGATGGGAAGCCAAAACCATTCTCCCAAGCGACCGATTCATACATCGAACTGGATAAGCTATTATCCTACAATTTTGTTGAAATATCAGAGTTAGAGATCGTATGAAATAAACAATACTACATAATAACCTTGGATAATGAAACAAAACTAAGCGATGCTTACCATCGAACTAGAAGTGCGATGGGATTCAGTCCTTCAATCCATCATATCCACGATCGTATGTAAAGAGGGATGCCATGCACAGTGATAACCCAAAAAAACTAAGAGGTGAGTAGACAAGTCGAGCTTTAAATGGGTAAGGTCATTGTCTGTGCACATTAAACCTTCGAAAACAAATATAACCAATGTCCTTCATAGCTGCCAAACCAAATGTAATATAATGAACCCCAATAGAGCCGAGCTTGGCCATGGAAGAGCCAAGACCCAGCTCAAAAATGATTTTGGTAAACCCTCAAATTGAAAAAAGGGGAAAGGCCAGTTGCTACAACCAAGGAAAGTACCAAAATTAATACAATTATAAGATCGAAATCCCGTATGCATGCTAAACACACGTCCCCACTCTGCCAGTAGTTGGAGTGAGTTACTTTTATCACATGGGTCAATGTAGACATGGAGGAAGCATCATAAATTACCACTGAGTAATATATTTTCCATCATTTAAGACAAGTTCTCCATAATACATACCATCACGATTAATAATCTAAGGTCTCCATATTACATGTCACCACAAATAACAGGCCAAAGGTTCCTTATTATAAACCATCACGAATATGTTGACCATGGTTTTCATTAAGAGCGCCTGTTTGGGCTCCATCCAAACAATACATATATTGAACAATTAAATCTCCTCCATGTCTTATGTAATAATCAAGACTCTAGGTAAGGGGATAATTAAATGTTGTTTTATCAATGCACATGAAACATTTATGTGTTAGCAGGTTTTTAAGTAAGCCAACAATACCCAGGTCCCAGGTCTAATGCCATTAGAACACTTATAAAAGTTTCCATCATAACACTTATAAAAATAGTAACTTTGAGGCTCTCATTTACGTTAAGTAAACATTAACAACTTAATATACATCATTTAGATTAGACAAACACTATGTTTCTCCTTGCCAAACAAAAGTAAAAATCATGCTATACAACATACACAAGATGAGGATGGAAACATTTATGAGCAAAGGTATAATGATATAAAGGGAGACTAATTATTACACCCTTTAACCAGTTTATAAGCATTGGATGGGAATTCTATTTCACCAATATCAAACTAAGTCGTCAATAGACACTAGCAATAGAACTACTCGAAAATGAGAGATATGAGTATGCCTCTCTGATAAATAATAAGTTTAAAAAACAATGTATGAGAATTTTGAGATGTTGCAGTAGTATAATATTATCTGTACCCAATATCATACATAAAACATTGATTTATCTTATAGAAAATAATCTTCTATACCTAATATCATACTGAAAATAGTTTCTTTAGCATATATAATTTTTCTTCTTCTATACCCAATATCATACATAAAATGGTGAGCGATCAAAATATTAACAAGTGCATAGGAAAAACAACATTCAGGACATGAAATTACAGATAGAATCATGCCCGAAGGAGATTACATTATCAATCCAAAAAGTATAAAAAACAAATAAACACAAGAAAAAGGATCTCGTAGGATGTAGTTACACGGGAAAAATACCTTATGTGAAAGAAACAACCAAATGAACCGAAATTTGAATGTCGAAGAAACCAATGTGAACTGGCTTAGGAAGCAACCAATTGAATTGAACTCTGAAAAGTTGAAGACACCAAGGTGAACCAGATCATGATTTGTTTGATATAGGAATATGGACTTTGAAACTTGAAGTATGACAAACACACCTTTAAATAGAATTTCATTGTTAATCCCTAAATATTGGGCATATTCCCCCCTATAGAGTGGTGTATTACTTCCTATATTGTGGTGTAGTACATATTATTGATGTTGACTGGGGTCTATTAGTGAGTCTTTTAGTTGTTCTTGTGCACCTTTATATCCTATATATAGGAAGGAGATATTTTTATTTTAGTAAGGATTGTATCTTGTCTTGTATTGTGTACTCAGTACATTGTGTAAGGAGGTTCCTTACTCAAATAGGATTGATATTTATCTCGATTCTTCACTATTATGGCATGGATTACCCTCTTCTTGTCTATTTTTTCTCTTTTTATTCTATTTCTAGGACTTGGTTGATAACATTTGGTATCAGAGCTCTTTCCTCGGGACAGGGTTCTCCAAAACGAACCATCTTGGAATTTTTGCTACAAATTTGTTTCTATAAGGATTACAAGATCGAGGTTAAAAAACCACTTCTAAAAAAGGCCTATATATCTCCAATCCAAAATTAAGATCCCTATCCATTACAGTTTCATAGATATTCGTAGAGGAATGTAGGGTTTTTTACTTGTCCAAAACCTAGTATAAAATAAGTGTTCTAGGTAAAAGGTCATATATGAGGCATTCGACATTCAAATGTAGTAAGACCAATTGAATATGAAATAATATGGACCAGGGTATCTTCATTAGTATTTTCATCTACATAAACGAAATATTGGACATGTGGAATACCGTACAAGTTCGCTCTTCTGGATAGGCAAAAAATAAGAAGTTTTGGGATATTTGCAATAAATTTTTTTTGGAACATCCAAATTAGGCCAAACCTATGGCATTGGAAAGAGGAAACACCAGGATACGTCAATAAAAAATTTCAGACATAGTGGAGGAAATTTTTTAAAATTGAAATCTATTACAGGTCTCCCCTAAAACAGTCTTCCAATCAGGGTTTGGAAAAGGTATGCCATTTTAAATTTTGAGTAGAAAGATCTATTTGTATTGTTCACAACGCCACCGAAAGGAAGTGGAAACAGTCACAATCCACTCAAACCCCTAGAGGATTCATCCCCGACATATGACGAAATGGAAGAAATATCTTTTAGAGTGTCTAAGTTGGAAGACATGATTAAAGGAAATGTGAAAACACATGACTTAGTTAAATTGAAAAATAAGATGGCTAGTAAATAGGATCTCAAAGGGATAACTAGAAAAGAAGATCTCCTATAATTGAAGGAATTGATGAAGGATACAAAACATAGATTTATTCCTCATGTATCTACTCAAAAATAGGATAAGGAGGAAAAATAGGACTTATTCCAGTCACGTCTTGAGAAAATTGAAAAAAATTGGAGGGTAAGAAGTTTGGGTCCTCAAAAGTTGACGAATCACTACAACATCATGGGTTCAACTCAGGTCCAAGAAACTACTTTATCCCCAAGATTGACATGATAAATTTTGATGGCAAGGATCCAATCACATGGATTTTTCATATGGAACAAATCTTTAATCTACACCAGGTGCCAACTTTTCAAAAGGTAACTATTGCATCCTTATATTTAGAACCTGATCAATTTGTATGGTACCAATAGATTTGTGACCGTAAAAATGACTCTATTATCTCTTGGTATATATTCAAAGAAGAATTTATTGCACATTATGGGGATATAAATAGAAACACCTTCTTTAGTCAGTTGGTAAATATCAAGAAAAAAAGGTTCATTTACAGAGCACATCAAGCAATTTCAACAGCTAAGTCTTAGAGTGAAGAATATTTCAGAAGATAATTTGTTGGATCTCTTTATTGGAACCTTGAAGGATAACATTCAACATGAGGTGCACCTCTTTGAACTACCATCATTGGAGAAGGCTTTCATGATGGCAAGGAAGATTGAAAGTAAGAATATGGCGAGGGACACTAGAAATACCACTTCCAACACATACAAAGTGAATGTTGTTCCTTCTAACCAACCTCAGAGGTTGACACCTCAACAACTAGAGGAAAGAAAAGCGAATGGTCTATACTTTAATTGTGACAGAAAATACAGTAAAGGACATAAGTGTGGAGAAAATAAATTATTCTACATAGAATGTGAAGAGGAAGAACATAAAGAATAGGAACCATTGCAAGGGGAAAAACTAGAAGTGATTACTCCCACAATATATTGTCATGATTTGGATGGAATTATCACTCTTCAAATTCTCAAGATCGAAGGATATATAAAAAATAAAAAGGTGACAATGTTGATTGATTCTGGTAGTACCCATAATTTCATTCGCTGTAAAGTAGCAAAAAATATCAATTGCTTTTGTTGGGCACTCTATATGCAAGTTAATTAAAACCAACATACAGAATGTTCAATATAAATTGTCAACCCAGGGAAGTGTTTTATTTCAAAGATAATGTGCACTGTATATGCTTAAACATAAGTAGATGATGCTGTAAATGAATTATCCTACCTTCCTGTTCAGCCCAACTCTTCCGATGATTAACTTAATATAATTTACCTTCTTAAGAATGCAAAACCACAGATACCTTCTTACAACCTTAATCTAGAAATAAGATATTTAGAAGATGAACATCTAGATTTACTTTTGCAGAGTTAAATCCTAAATTACCAGGTCATATGAAAATTCATTATAACTATCTTAATTCAGCTTGATCTAGGAATCAAAAATACAGATATTGAACTTCAACAATTATAACTGCAAATGGACTTAATTAGCAAAACTCAAGAAATACATCAATTGAAAGAAACTAGGGATGAGCTCGGCTGTTACAACTATCACACAATTGCATAAAGAAAATTATTCTACACAGTTGATTGTCACACCACTCTGCTGCAGCTCACAGGGAATGCAATTAGTGATCAATTGAAGGAACACACAATAAATCATTACTGTTGCAGCTGCTATAAAAGAATGAATCTACAGTAACATCCACACCACATGACAGAGGAAATAAATACCTAATTAACTCGACAATCTCTGTAGGAAGGCAGGCCCAACCTTTGAACAGAGACGCCAAAAATTAACACAAGTTAAACACTGAGATCATAAGAATCCTGCTCCTTGTATTAAATGATAAAATGAAGATACAATCTCTGTCACAACTTATACAATAAGATCAATCAAATTCCAACCCCTGGATCGGGATAGTTTCCAATATTTATACATTCACAATTGTAACTTCTACCCACTGATATCGGGTAGCCATGAAGATCTCTGATCTTCAGGCTACCCTATTCACGATACACTGTTACAGCCACGGGAAAGATAGAAGAAGAAAATATAGGAAGTTTGTTACTCGAGCCATCAATGAGATAGCAGGATCAATCTAGAAGATGCTCCGTCGGTTGTGTTAGTTTTTCATCACATTTAAGCTAGCATTATGATCTTAGGATCTTTTCACTGAGAGAATAACAAGCACAACAATAAAACACAAGCACATCACAAGAGACAAGAGACACAAAGAGTTTTCCTCGGGGAAACCATAAAGGAGAAAACCCCGCAACTTCCTCTAAGATAGAATCAACACCAAAATGGCAAGAGATCTCCGAAAACAACAGTGGTCTTCTGTCTTCTGTCTAGTCCCAAAATTTCCTTCTCCAGTAGTGCGCCACACTTGGGAGAGCAAGTGATATATTTCACAAGTGATAAATAGAGAGACTCTCACTCTCTATTTATATTCATCCATTCACTTGAATTGCCTTTTCACATGTAGGCTCAACCTAATAATTACTACTCGAGCCTACACCTTAATTAGTGTATAATAACTCAAGTGCCCTGAAACTGTGGGGACTTACCTAATGACTTGATATGACTTGATTACATTATTAATCCTCCAGATCGGAACATCGGGGAATGACCACATGACTCAAATACATAATAGAGACATCCCTGAATAAACATCGGGTTACAATATATAAGATACATAGAAGAATACATTCCGAAGTTACATATACATCAACAGGTTGCAGCTACCCTCGAGTAGCGACATCTTATTGCATTCGAGTCTATTGCAGCCAAGCGTGTTGCAGCCACCCTTGTATAGATTGCGTGGAATAGTAACCTTTGACTGTGTCCTTTGTACAGAGATGGAATAGGTGGTGATCAATTCAAAAATGAATTCCCATCTCTCTCTTGACTCATTCAGCCTACTACACTTGTATCCTTTACATCTTGAATTATCTTTATAAAATCACCATATGTTAGCATAATCCAAGATATAGAGTCCTGATTACAACAATCATAAGTATTAATAAGATAAGACAATAATTAACCATACCTGTATGGATTGAGGGATCAAGTGAAGGAAAACATTTGTTTGGTACATATAATGGAGTAAGACAAGGCAAAAAGGGGTAGGTAAATGTGGTAAAAAAGGGGGTCATTTTTGGGCCCAACATCCCCTCCCAACTGCCCTGTTGCATGTACCTATGCAACAACTTCCATTAGTCTGAATCTGAATCTGACATTGTGCTTCGTTCATGGAGAGAGGAAAAGTTATAAGAGAGTTTAGGTGTTCCCTGTTTTTCCAAAAATCCATTATGGACAACCCAATATCTCCAACACTTATTCTCTTCTACCTTTGTTAATGAGAAATCTTCCCTGTATAGTTTTGCTGGCCACCAGATGAGAGGAAGTTTGAATTTGAGTCCCATCCAATTAACACCACATTCCTTCATACATCCCACATATCCCTCAACCCTGGAAAGTGCATGTTTAAAGTTCCTGTAACAGTAGGGATCTCTATTCTTTAAGGTTGAAGAGGCAGCATGCCATCTATGTTGGCTACCTTCCAAAGCCAATTGCTGATGCTTGGAAATTTGGCTGACATAGGTAGAGATAACCTTTTCTTGAAGTTCCATCATTTGCTAAGCTTGGATGGGACATGTAAGCCTACGTTGCTGCGTAGCAAGGAGAAGATGAGGGAATTGAGGTTCACATTGAACCCAAAGGTTAGAGTGGGACTCATTATGAGAAAATTTTTGGAAGGATCTTTCCCACTGAACATGATTGCTAACAAAGGAGGAAAAAGCCCTCAGCTGAACATCACCTAATAAAGGGGCAGGATTCGAATGGCGGTCCAAGGGACAAGCCAACTCATGTAAATAAAGCTCACAAAGCAAGTTCTTCTCAACAAAATCACTTTCCAGAAATGTTTCCAAAATTTTTACTGAGGTTGCTATTTCATAAGGTCTCCCTTCCTTTACAACCTTTAGTTTAAACCAAATGAACTGTTCAAATAAGAACACACGGTAAGAGGAGGATGGTGCTATGGTACCTAGAAGTTCATGGGAGAGAGTGTACAGCTAGTATTTTTCCACCTGCATGGATTTGAACTTTTTCAGCTCCTTCAGCTCTTTCTGTATCTCTTCCCAGTGAAATTTCTGGAAAATTAGTTCTTCTTCCCATATTTCCTTCAATTCCCTGATGCTCTTCCTATGTTCAACAAGGGGAACCATTCCTTCTTGATACCTCTCCACCTGACTCTTCCACTTCCTCACTTCTATTCTTAGGAGTGATATCTCTTTAGTTAGCCTCTGGATTCCTTCATCTTCAGTATGATCCTCATTATCAAAATCCAGATTGATAAAGTTTTGTGAAAGTTGAGTCCATACCTTGTCATCTGATGCTCCAGTTTGAACATTCCGCACTGCTCGCATGGGTACTTTTGCAATAAATTTTGGGGATGATGGTTCTTGTGTAACATCATCCTCTCCTTGGAGTTCTCCTACAACAACCTCAACTTGTATAGGTTCCTCTAAAACAACTTTTGGGGATGCTGGTTCTTGTGTAACAACACCCTCTTCTTGGAATTCTCCTCTAGTAACCTCAACTTGTATAGGTGCTTGCACCTCCTCTTTTGATCTTCTTCTTTTCTTTCGTGGTATAGGAATCTCCATATTTGCAAATGATGTGGAAGGGATGTCTCCCATCTCATCATCCTCCTTTTGTTCTTCAATTCGAGTTCCACCCCATTCAGGGTAAGATTCAATGGTCAATACCTCTGCATTTTCTTCTGTTATCATGGCTCTAACATACTCGGCTTCATTTGTTGCAGCATCCAATGTTGCTCCAGCTTCAGCCTCTGCTACTAGAGATCCTATATTATTTAATCTCTCCATAGGGTTTTCTCTTATATTTTCCTCCAATTCCTATGCTTGGTCATCTGAATGATCATCCGATCTAGTCTCATCTTCCCCCCCCAACTAAATTGGAGGGACTCTGGTCCTCTTGTTGTTCCTCATCTCCCCCCCAACTGTGCATTTTTATGCTCCTTTTGGATTTGAACACCCCCCAAGAGTACATGCACTTCCACTTCTTCTTCTATTGGAACTCCAGCCAAAAGGGCAGGTTCCTAGTTTATTTGAGTTTGACCTGTGAATTGCTCCCAGGTTTGGTTCCTTTAAGCTAAGGCCCTTAAGATTATTAATTTGATTAGGCCATGATGGGTAAGGGAGGAGTTTGGATGCTTGGCTATTCTGAAAAACCCCGCCATATGGTGTAGGTCTTTAAATAGATAAAATGGAATATTAAGTAAGGCCCTATGGTGTAGATGAGATAGTAGAGGAAGTTCAGAATAATAAATAGTTTGATACCTACCTTCACAGGTGATATACTTTTTGAGGAAGACTGCTACTTGATCCCATGGCCGAGGTAGTGATTGTAACACTATACCTCACTTTGACAGACGAATTTGTTCCCCCTCCATAAAAAAATATTGTACTGCGACAACATTGGGAGTTCTTCGACCAAACCAGGCTCTTCCTACTTGAGGAAGGCTAGTGACTTCAGTCACAATCGCTTCAGAGACTTCTATAGGCAACCCCCTAACCTCTGAGTGGGTTTCTATAAGATTTAAAGCAAATTGTAGAGCTGTCTCTCGATGGAACCCATTCAAGCGTTGGAAAAATTCAATCCAATCCGCAGCTTCAAAAATAGCAAAAACTTCAGCATTTCTTCTCAGTTCTTGCATATTTGGAGGTTCATGCCGAGCTGGGATACCCATGTTTGTTTGCCTCCTGAATTTTTTATCAACCCAACAAATTGCAGGTCCCGAGAATGGAGGTTAAAGCACAGAGTATGCATGAACAACTGAGATTATAGTTGGGTAAATTCGGAAAGTTGAGACAGTCGTGAGCATGGAATTCTTGGTAAAAATTGTTCCAAATTAGGAAAGGGTGACGGTTATAGGATAAATGTAAATAGCCATTAATTCGTGTGAGTGGATAGTTAATGGTATACGGGTGTAATGATGACCTTAAAAGGGTAGGTGTGATTAATATTGTCAAATCTAGTTAATGCTTAATCAAGTAGATAATTAGAACCATACCTTCGTAAATGTGCTATGACCCGTGACCTTCGAGAGTAATAAAGCATGTGAAATGTAGCCCTTTAAGTTTAAGCATTATTGCAGGAATGCTGTCATGATCTTTTCTCTCAGCAGAACAAAAACCATCTTGTCAATCTTGACGAAAACATAATGAAAAATGTGAAATAAGTCGGAATTACCGGCAGCAGGAATTCTAGCCAGATTTGGAGGAGTCACGACCACAAAATTGTAGAAATATCTTCCAATATTAAAGGAGTTGCAGCCGCTAGCCATAGAAAAACCAGTCAGTTTGGCGGAGTCGCAGCTGTGAACCATAGAAAAATTAGCCAGTTTGGTAGGGTTGCATCCATCGAAAAAGGTAAAAATGGGCAATGGGCAATATTTAAACGAAGTTGCAACTGCGAGGAATGAAAAAATAGGCAAAGTTTAACGGTGTTGCAGCTACGAATAAACGAAAAAATACATGAGATTTTATGGTGTTGTAGCTACGTGGAACAGAAAATAGGTAGGGTTTACAGTGTTGCAGTTGCGTGAAACAAAAAAATAGGCAAAGTTTTACGGTGTTGCAGCTGCGAATAAACATAAAATAAGCAGGGTTTTACGGTGTTGCAGCTGTGCAGAATGAAAAAATAGGCAAATTTTTACGGTGTTGCAGCTGCGCGAAACGAAAAAATAGGCAAAGTTTTACAATGTTGCAGCTGCGAAAATAGGAAGGATTTTACGGTGTTGCAGCTGCGCAAAGCGGGAAGGAAAAAAATAGGAATTTTTCATAAGAGTTGCAGCTGTGACTGACTGTTAATTGTTTATTTTTCTTCAAGGAGTTTCCTTTTGAAGCAGGAAGTTGCAAAAGGCCACTCATAGTCATTAGGCCCAATCATGACCATTGCTCCTTAGGTACATCCCTGCACATGTTCTAGGAAAAAAAATGGATCAAGCGCAAAAGAAAAAGAAAAATAAAAACATCAATTTATTTATGTACAAAAATTTGTGTAGGAATCACAGCGATTGTCTAAAGATTGACAGGGGCAGAGAATGATTCCTGCCTTTGTTCTAACTAGTATTCCGGATCAGCTGCAATTTGTGAAGTGAATTCATCTTTCGAAATGGGCTTGTGGTACAGTCGTAGCCTGTGACCATTAGCAAATAATGGTGCGTGATTCTCATCAATGGTAACCAGGTGGACTATAACATTTCCAAATACTCTGTCTACTAGGTATGGGCCCAACCATCTTGTATGTAACTTACCTTTGAAGTCCCTTTTGAATCTTGAATCATATAATAATTCCCAGTGTCCTTCGTAGAAGACTTTCTTTTTGATGAATCGATCGTGCCAGTTGGATCTCTATTGGTGAATTAATACTGTCTGATCCACATCAGCTAAACGTTTCTCATCAAGTTCATTCAATTGATTCAATCTACTCCTCTAGGCTTCAGTCACATCTAAGTTTACCTCCATAGCTATCTTCAAGGTCTTGATTTCAATTCAATGGGGGACAACGCTCTTTCCATACACCAAGTCATAAGGAGAGAAACTTGTAGTATTGCGCCAAGTAGTACGATATGCCCACAATGCTTCCGGAAGTCTATCAGCCCAGTCTCTATGATGGCTCTTGACTGTTTTGGTAAGGATAGATTCAATAACTTTTTTAGTGATTTCCACCTAGCCATTGGCCTGGGGATGGTATGGTGAAGCTATCCGGTGCTGGATATGGTACTTCTGTAGCAAAGATTCAAATTTACGTGACACAAACTGAGGTCCTCCATCTGTAACCAATTCCTTGGGTACTCCAAAATGAGTAAATATATCACCATATAGGAAATCGATTACAACCTGGTCATTGGCTTTTACCAAAGCCACGACTTCTACCCATTTTTTCATGTAGTCGGTACAAACTAAGATGTAGGGTTTCTGCCTGGAATGAGGGTTGATAGGGCCAACAAAATCTAAGGCCCATTTGTCAAAAGGTTCAACCACCAACTATGGTTGAAGAGGCATTTGATCCAATATGTTAGGTTGGCCCATCCTCTGGCAGCTGTCACAAGACTGGACATATTTTTTTGCATCCCTGAAAAGTGTTGGCCAATAGTAGCCCATTCTTAGCACCTTACGACCTGTCCTCCTATCTACAAAATGTCCCCCACATGGCTCGTCATGGAAGGCCTTCAGAATATGGAAGATTTCATCTTCTCTTACACATATTCTGATCTCAAGATCAGGGCCTGTGTAGAAGAGATGGCCACCTATCCAAAAATACCTGGCACTTTGTTGAATAATTTTCCTCTTCTCTCTTTTTGACAAATGTGTCGGAAGCTTCCCTACAACAAATTAGTTAGCGAAATCTGCATACCAAGGGGAAGAAGTTGAAACTGTAAATAAGTGTTCATCTGGAAAAGAGTCCTCAATAGGAAGATTATCATCACTGTTAGTAAAATGAGATAAGAAATCAACGACAACATTTTCTTTTCCAGGTCTGTCTATAATGGTAATATCAAATTCCCGTAATAATAACAGCCATCTAGTTACCCTAGCATTTGTAACAGGTTTTCTCATTAGATACTTGATGGCTGAGTGGTCAGTGTGCATAAAGGTGGGATATCCAGTGATGTAGTGTCTAAATTTGTTAATGGAGTAGAAAATGGCTAAAACGTCCTTCTCGGTAATAGTATAATTACGTTCAGCAGGGGCCAAGTTTTGCTAATGTAATAGACTGCATAAGGTGCTTGACCATCCTACTGTCCTAATACTGCTCCAATGGCAGTGTTAGAGGCATCTGAAGAAATGTGAAAAGGCAGGGCCCAATTGGCCCCCCTTAAGATGGGAGCTGTAGAAAGCTTCTCCTTAAGTTTAACAAACGTTGTCTATCATCCATCATTCAAAGTAAATTGCACATCCTTCATTAACAAAGAAAACAAAGGAGAAGCAAGTTTGGAAAAGTTTTTTATAAATCTTCTATAATAACTAGCATGCCTTAAGAAGATACGTACCTCTTTCTGAGTTCCAGGAGTGGGTATATTTTCAATTACCCTGATTTTGGAGGGATCTACCTAGATGCCATTAGCAGAGATAAAGTGCCCCAGCACTACCCCTTCACTCATCATCATATGGCACTTTTCAGTGCTCAAAGATAGCTGGGTCTGCTCACATCGTGTTAAAACCTTTTCCAAATTTTTCAATGCTTCTTCAAAGTCCTTGCCATAAGGAGTAAAATCATCCATGAAAATATCCATACTATCATTAACCATTTCTAAAAATATACCAATCACGACTCTCTGAAATGTGGCTAGTGCATTGCATAAGCCAAAGGGAAGCACCCTGTATGCAAAGGTACCCCAGGGATAGGTGAAGGTAGTTTTATCCTGGTCTTCAGGAGCAATCTGGATTTGATTGTACCCGCTAAACCAATCCAAAAAGGAGAAGAACTTCTTCCTAGACAAGATGTCAAGTACCTGGTCGATGCAAGGCAAGGGAAAGTGATCTTTCTGTGTTGATGTGTTCATCTCTCTATAGTCCACACAGACTCTCCATTTACCATTCTTCTTGGGGACTATCACGAGTGGAGACACCCACTCACTGTCTGAGATGGGATATATAAATCCTACTTCCAAGAGTTTTTGAATTTCTTCCTTCATTATGTCCCTAAGATTGGGGTTCATCCTTCGTTGAGGCTGGCACACAGGCCGAGAGTCACTTTTGATATAAATGTGGTGGGTGCACATATTAGAAGGGATACCCTTCATGTCTTTGTACTCCCAGGAAAATTCCCCCTTATGTTTTTTTAAGAGAGTGATTAGGCGTTCCTGTTCATCCAGAGCAAGACTAGGATTGATATTCAAGGTTTTTGCAGGCTCTATCTCGACAGTAACACTTTTCAATTTTTTCAACAGTGGAACTATATGAGTATCACTGACTAATTTCTCCTCTGTGAGATTTTCTTGTTCTTCTTCACCTAGAGTACCATTCAAGATCTGATAAATTTGTTTATTGATAGAAGTGGGTTCACTAATGAAATTATTAATAGCATCACCTTCAGTTTCATATTTAAAAGTCAAGGACTTCCCTATCATTAATAGTGGTTGAATGCCCTCCTCTTCCTCTAGCTCCATCTATAATGGAGTTTCAACTTCTAGACTTAGCCGAGCTGGAGGATAGAGAGTGAGGTTCTTTATCTCGGTTCCATCTGATATGGTCATAGACCCAGATCGACAGTTGATGCAAGCATCAACTATAGCTAACCGAGGCCTTCCCAGGATTAGTGGGTATCCTCCTAGATGCGACTTGGGTTGTAAAACCAAGAAGTCAGCCGGATATTCCCACGAATCAATTGAGATAATGATATCATCCAAGATTCCCTCGGGTTTGATAGTGGACCTATCTATAAGTTCTAGGATGGTAGGAGTTGGCCTGCGATTAGTGAGCCTAAGTTTCCTTACAGTTTCAATGGCCATGACGTTAATAGTTGCGCTTAAATCTACCAGTACATTGGGTATCTGCGTGCTCCCAATATGCATGGTGACAGTGGGATTCTTAGGATCGTCGTATTTGGCCAAGCGGGTTTTTCCCATTATTAATTCAGATAATTTCCCTATGACATGAACAGTGGGAGGATCCCTGGGTTTTCTTCCTAGTTTCCTTGTACACAGATCCCGAATGGTTCTGACATAGATAGGCACATCGTGAAGGGAATGTAGGGGTGGAAATTTGACATAGAGGTTTTTCAACTCTCCTAAGAGGTTAAATTGATGTTGTCCCACTGCCTTTTGTAGTATTAGTCTTTCAGGGTATGGTGGTTCCCTAACCAGTTGTGTAGGCTATGTGTCAATAGATGTTTCTTCTTGTGTTTTAGCCGGTATCTTGGTAGGATTTTCAGCGTCCTCAATAATGGGGATCGCTGTGTTGGATAAGTATTGTTGGTTAATCCTTTCTTTAGACATAGAGGATGGAACATCCTCAATGACCAAAGGCTCCACTATCCTCCCTGATCGTAAGAGGATGTCATTACAGGGAACTAGAGTAATGGAGTAAGAGAGCATGTTAGCAGTCTCAAATTGATGGACTGCTTTATTTTTTGGGTTGGGGTTAGGTTGAGCAGGCAAATGTGGTCGTATATGCACATTGGGGGAAGCATTATTCTGGAGTTGCAGCTATGACTGCTGATACTGCTGATAAGGCTGAGGGTATTATTAAGGAGGATACGATTGATGAGGAAACAGTTGATGTGGAAACTGTTGAGGAGGTTGGTTATGGGGAAAATGGTTCCCTGGATGGAAGTTCCTCCATCTAGGAGACCAAGAATTCTGTTGATTTGGTGGTTGTGTCCAAGAGTTCTAGGAGTTAAAATTTTGCATCGGAGGTTGAGAAGGATACCATTGATGGTTGGAATAAGATGAAGGGAATTGTGTATTCATGTGATGCATATTATTCCAATTATTTATGTTATTCAAAAATGGAAATGAGTCTGGAGTCATACATTGGTTTCGTGGCTGCCATCAGCTTTTTTTGTGCAATAAAGTAGGCTGGTTCCACATCTGGAGTCGATGCCTGCAGAACTACCTTCACTTGAGGTAGGGAAGGACATTCCATTGTATCATGGTTCATCTCATAAAGCTGACACACTTCTACCTTGTCAAGTGGGCACTCCTTCAGAGGATGGTTCTTCCTACATTTAGGGCAGAATACACCAAGTGTGAGATCTTCTACTGTTTGTTTCTGCTTTGGCCTCAGGACATTTATTTCTGAGGAGATGGAGCTCATCATTTATGTCTTGAAATTTTCGAGGAGATTGCCTATTTCTTCCTGGGTGGCTCCTCCATTAGATGACTTCTATGTTTTGTCGAAGACATCTCGTTCTAATTTATCTCGTTTGTCCAGTTTGTTATTCCTGGAAGATCCCCTAGAATACCTTTTGCATAGTTCAACAATCTTTTCAAAGGACTCCTTTGATATATCACCCTTTCCTAACAGGTTCAACATGTCTAGGCAATCATCCCTAATCCCACGAAGTAGGATTATCTTGAGCACATCTAACCCCATATTAGTCTGTTCAACTCTCTGCACATTATATAAAATCCTCTCAACAAAATCTTCTAGGATTTCATCATCCCTTTGTACCATTTTGAACAGTTCTTCTCTCTTGTCTTTGGTATTGTAGTATTCCTGATATTTTTCTAGGAATACCTGTTTCATCCAGTCTCAGGTGGTGACAGTTCCCCCATTTAGGCTCATGAACCAACGTAACGCATTGTCCTTCAGAGTAGCAGGGAAGAGTTTTAACTTCTGCTCACTGGAGGTGTAATCATAGCTGCGACAAAGGATGTCAAACTCAAAAAGGAATTCATCTAGTTCCTTTGCCTCTTTTCCATAAAAATGAGGCAACACAGATGACGATATATTTTTCTTGGGGGTGATCCCCTATGGATGTTGAATGGGGAACTGGAGTGTGGAAACAGTCCCCTCAAGCTGGGAATTATCCTCTTGATGATGATTTTCTCCCATCGCTTCTTCATGATCCTCTAGATCGCGTTTGTTGTTCATGTCTTCTTTTGCTCTATCCTCTTCGTGCTTCCACTGATCGTTTAATTTTTGATGGAACTATGTCCACTCCTCTTTTGTCACAACCTTCCCGTCAACGTGATATACCAAATCTCGGTTAGCCGATCCCATAGTACTAACTCTATCTTCCTCTGTAGGGACGCATGAGGGTGTCACATATTCTCCTGTGTTCTCCACTGTGGAAGCTGATGCTTCCACCATGGGAATAATTGGGCTTCTTCTGATGGAGGACCCTTGATGGTGAGCTCTGATAGAGGAATTAGTTCTAGAAACCAGATCGTTAATGAATGTCCTTCTTCCCAAGGCTGGATTTCGTCCACGACCTCGACCACTTGCAATGTTAGTATTCTGGGGAGTTCTAGGGGTTGTGGGAATGTCATGCTATACCCTTCTTGTATTCATGCAACCCAAAACATGCAAAATTAAAAAAAATTGAAAAAAAGATGAATAGATGTAACTACTAGATACAACTACTATGGTGTCTAATAATTACCTTTCCCCAACAACGATGCCAAAATGTTGGGCACTCTATATGCAAGTTAATTAAAACCAACATATAGAATGTTCAATATAAATTGTTAACCCAGGGAAGTCTTTTATTTCAAAGATAATGTGCACTTTATATGCTTAAACACCAAGTAGCTGATGCTGTAAATGAATTATCCTACCTTCCTATTCAGCCCAACTCTTCCCATGATTAACTTAACCTAATTTACCTTCTTAAGAATGCAAAACCACAGATACCTTCTTACAACCTTAATCTAGAAATAAGAGATTCAGAAGATGAACATCTAGATTTACTTTTGCAGAAAGTTAAATCCTAAATTACCAGGCCATTTGGAAATCCATTATAACTATCTTAATTCTACTTGATCTAGGAACTAGAAATACATAAATTGAACTTCAACAATTATAATTGCAAATGGACTTAATTATCAAAACTCAAGAAAGACATCAATTGAAAGAAACTAGGGATGAGCTCGGCTGTTACAACTATCACACAATTGCATAAAGAAAATTAGTCTACACAGTCGACTGTCACACCACTCTGCTGCAGCTCACAGGGAATGCAATTACTGATCAATTGAAGGAACACACAATAAATCATTACTATTGCAGTTGTTATAAAAGAATGAATCTACTGTAACATCCACACCACACGACAGAGGAAATAAATACCTAATTAACTTGGCAATCTCTGTAGGAAGGCAGGCCCAACCTTCGAACAGAGACACCAGAAATTAACACATGTTAAACGCCGAGATCAGAATAATCCTGGTCCTTGTATTAAATGATAAAATGAAGATACAGTATCTGTCACAACTTATACAATAAGATCAATCAAATTCCAACCCCCGGCTCAGGATAGTTTCCAATATTTATACATTCACAATCGTAACTTCTACCCACTGATATCGGGTAGCCATGAAGATCTCTGATCTTCAGGCTGCCCTATTCACGATACGCTGTTACAGTTGTGGGAAAGATAGATGCAGAAAATATAGAAAGTCTGTTACTCGAGCCAACAATGAGATAGCAGGATTAATCTAGAATATGCTCCGTTGGTTGCAGCTACCCTTGAGCAGCGGCGCGTTATTGCATCCGAGTATGTTGTAGCCAAGCCTGTTGCAACCACCCTTGTACAGATTGCGTTGAATAGTAACCTTTGACTGCATCCTTTGTATAGAGATGGAATATGTGGCGATCAATTCAACAACGAATGTCCATCTCTCTCTTGACTCATTCGGCCTGCTACACCTGTATCCTTTACATCTCGAATTATCTTTATAAAATCACCATATGTTAGCATAATCCAAGATATAGAGTCATGATTACAACAATCATAAGTATTAATAAGATAAGACAATAATTAACCATACCTGTATGGATTGAGAGATCAAGTGAAGGAAAACATCTGTTTGGTGCATATAATGGAGTAAGACAAGGCAAAAAGGGCACTAATACAAAAGCGCGGATTTTTCCACGGAGGTTTTCCACGTTTCATACTTGTTGGTCTGAAATCGGAAGCAAAATGAACTTGCCGTCGCTATATCGACGCTTACTCGTCGCTGTATCGACCTTGGTAATATCCGCCGTCGCTATATCGACGCCTTCCTCCTTCAACGTCGCTATATCCACGGAGCTACGTCGCTATAGAGATGACAATGTCAAGCTATGTCTTTTTAGTTGACCCAAGGCGCTTAAGTCAATGTTTTAGATATTTAAAGGTTTATTAACATATGAAACCAGGCTCGCGGGCAGGCTTCAAATTTGAAGGCTTCAGTGCCCGTCAAAGGCCTGTTTACCTGTCATAGAAGGCCATGACCAAATTTGCCCTACAAAAAAAATTCGGTTTCATGGAGTGCCCGTCGAAAATGAAATGAAGCAGAACTGTGTACATTGACAATGGAAGGGCAACCCCAAAATTTTGCCCTTCCTGGGTATTCAATGGGTTGTGGGAGTCT
>LPNX010741155.1:441692-533613 GCA_001517045.1 Pseudotsuga menziesii | reverse complement strand
GTGGTTGAGAGTCTTCCATCATTGGATGGGATTGAGCCATTCTGACGAGTAGGTCAGATATAAGGGCTGAGCCATTCTGGTCATGGCTAAAGGATTAAGTTCCTTCCATGACAGATATGAGTGCTGGCCATTCTGTCGAGTAGGAAAGATGTAAGGGCAATTGCCACTCTCCGGGAGAGTTGAGGTGCATGGTCAGTTACCATGTAGCTCAGTCAGGGACTGGGGGCCATTCTGACGAGGGTGTAGGATTCAGTTCCTACCAGGTCAGATGTGAGTGCACAAATATTTCTTCCGTGTGGCGGATGTGGTTCCGACCTTGGTGGAAAGAACATAGTTCTTTCATCATTGTGTTGGTTTTGGTTCCATCCCGGTTGAAAGTCTTCCATCGGTGTGGTGGATGTGGTTCCAGCCTGGGTGATAAGAACAGGGTTCTTTCATCAGTGTGTGGCAGGATGTGGTTCCAGCCTGGATGGGATTGTGCCTTTCTGACGAGTAGGTCAGATATAAGTGCAGAGCCATTTCACAGATGTTAGTGATGTGATGTCCTATCATGCTGGTGAATGTGAGTGCTGGGCCTTTCTGATGTGACTGTATTTTACTACATGATCAGATGTGAGTGCTGGGCGTGCCTTTCTGACGAGCAAGTCAGATGTAAGTGTTGGGCGAAGACCTACATGAGAGTAGGCCTACAACCAGCATGAAAAAGGGCTGGCTCTGTAGAACTTCCTATGACGAGATAGTACACACATGATGGTGACCAGTGGAGATCCAGATCGAGCTATGATCCAGATCCAGTTATGATGACTCCGAGAGATCCAGATTGAGTGATGATCTAGATCCAGCAGTGATGATCCAGATCGAGTGATGATCCAGATCCAGTCCAGAGAGATGATCCAGATCGAGTGATGATCCAGATCCAGTCCAGAGAGATGATCCAGATCGAGTGATGATCTAGACCCAGTGATGCCATTTTATGATGATCCAGATCAAGAGATGATCCAGATCCTGATGACTTGAAGATGAAGATGACTCGAAGATGAAGATGATCCAGTTGATGCAGAGAAGAAGACCAATGCTGAAAAATTGTGTCGAAAGAATACCTTCCTAGTTAAGAGGGAGTGTTGATGTATATGTAACTTCGGAATGTATTCTTCTATGTATTTCATATATTGTAACCCGATGTTTATTCTGGGATGTTTCTATTATGCATTTGAGTCATGTGGTCATGCCCCGATGTTCCGATCGGGAGGATTAATAATGTAATCAAGTCATATCAAGTCATTAGGTAAGTCCCCACAGTTATGGGGCACTTGAGTTATTATACACTAATTAAGGTGTAGGCTCGGGTAATAATTATTAGGTCGAGCCTACGTATGAAATGGTAATTCAAGTGAACAGACTAATATAAATAGAGAGGGTGAGTCTCTCTATTTATCACTTGTGAATTACATCACTTGCTCTCTCAAGTGTGGCGCACCTTTGGAGAAGGAAATACTTTGGCTTGACAGAAGACAGAAGGCTGCTGTTGTGTTGGGAGGTCATCTTACTGTTTTGGCATCACTTGTGGTGATACTATCTTAGAGGAGGTTGAGGGGTTTTCTCCATTTATGGTTTCCCCTCCTAAAATCTTTGTGTCTCTTGTTTCTTGTGATGTGCTTATGTGATTGCTGTGCTTGTTATTCTCTCGGTGAAAAGATCTCATCATAATGCTAGCTTAAAAGTTGAAAAACTAACAAGCAGCTTATAGCTTGAATTTTACGAGTGTGAAGGGAAGCAAGATCACTCAAAAAGATCCATTTGATTACGAGGAATGGGGATTAAAACAATAAACTTGATGCTTTGTTCTTTAGTGTTTAACGAGCATGACAAAGGCATAAAGTACAATCGGAATCTTTTTCATGTTTAGGTCCAGAACACGAAAAAGAGAAAACTAATCTCATACCGGGCGCTCCTTTTTCATAAATTTAGTCCCTCAGGTACGGAAAAATGATAAACCTATGCCTGAGAATAATCTTCTCAATTCTGTAGAAAAGAGAGCGATCCTTTTTCATATTATTCCACATGGTCCAAGAAAGTGATAAACTACCACCAATGTGGATGCCCATTCACATATTCTTAACGAGCTTGAATGGACAAGTTTACTCGGCAATCAAGTCTATTTTGAGGAGTTAGACCTGGGCCTAAAGAAACTCCATAAAAGAGGGGAGCCTTATAAAGGGGATATCTTGTAAAAAGAGACCAAAATGAGGCTCAACTTGGTGTGAAAAATAGCTAAGAAGGCTCCCCTAAACCTACGACAAATGCGGCATGAGTACCAAAAGACAATCAATGTGTTCTAAACTATGGTACTCATGGAAGGAAATCCCTATCCACGAAAGAACAATGGTATAGACAAGGTAATAATGGTTAAACACCACAGTCCATGGTCAAAGTAGTGATCCTAGGGTTAAATCAGATTAGGTATAGATGTAAAAATGCATATAAATGACCAAAATCCTATCCTATATGAGTGAATAACAACTTTAAGTAACCTTGGACTTGTTTCATTAGGAAAACATGATGTGGCATTAATTTGATTTTTGATAGAAATTAAAACTATAGGCTAAAAAGCCCACATGTTGAAATTATTTCTATAAATAGTTCAAAAATAGAAATAAAAAACACCATTTCATATTTTTACCCAATATAGGCAATTTTTACCTCCGACTTCAATCGCTCGGTGTGGACAAACCAGTGGACGATTTTCAAATTCGCAAGTGCCACGTAAGTCAGCTCTTCATTATTTTCCATTTCATCCATTTACATTTTCAATTTTATGCAAAATTTGATGTTTTAAGCCTATCTTAAGGGGGTCATGTTGTATACGTGGGTAGGCGACTTACACAGTCGCGTACACGCGACTTGCCCAAAGGCAACTGGCGTGTACTCTTTGACATAGGAAAAGTGTAAATATGACCAAAATCAAAGTTTTTTAATGAATTTTAATGTTTGATGGTGGCTTTATGGGTAGGCCAAAACATGGTGTTAGAGTGGAGGGAGAGGGAATATGAAAATATGGACCAAGATGCACTTCGAAGTGCCCCCATGGTGCAAGCTCGAGCAACCGAATCCGGTTGTCCCTTAGTCGAATCCGACGATCATTGTAATAATGAATATGAATAGTAAATAATATATTAGATGATGGGTAAAATGTACAATGGAGGCTCTCCTTTATAGGCTTTGAGTGTGAAGGGTCACACCCTTTCATAATTAATGAATTTATTTAATAATTTATTTTATAATCGTTACATTGCCACTCCCTTTAAGGAAGCTTTGTCCTCAAAGCTTAAGTTTTTTCCTAGTGTCTTTCTTCATTCTCACTCAGTGTCGGTATTACAATTAGACGAGGTCTCTTGTGCAGAGACTTGCACTTCCTTTCCATTGATGATTTTGCACTGTATTGTCTCATTGTTCCTACATTTATGACTAGGGATCCAATTATCACCGCATCGACGACATATGTTTTTCTTCTTTTTATTTTTATTTTCAAAGTAACCGTTAGATGACTTTGATCTATTTTCCATTTCGTAGGTGTATGATTGAGGTTTGTGGCATTGATGGCCAGGAGACCAAGTATTTGCACAGTACCTACCTTGTGTCTCTTTTTCTTATCGATAATGGCTATCATCTTTTGTTTTTATTCCTCCCAATTTGCATTTTGTGGCTTTTGCTTTACGTCTCGGTACTTCTACATTAGGTATGTCATGTAACTTTAACTCTTTTTGGAGGTGTGGTTTAATACCTCATAAATAGGTTTTGAGTCTTTGCTTGTCAGACAACCCAAATACTCGTGTTGATAAGGATTCCCATTGATGAGTGAATTCCTCAATGTTTCCGACTTGCTGTAGTCTGGTAAGTTTACTGAAAAATTCATCTTCTTTGATTCCTTGAAACCTATTAAAAAAATAATTTTTGAACAAGTTCCAGGTGTAGGTAAAATTATCTCTCTTCCACCATAAGTACCAATTATAGGCATACCCTTCCATATGCATTGACGCATATTTCACCATCTCCTCGTCAGATTGAATGTTGTAAATGTTGAAGTATTCTTTTGATTTGTTTAGCCAAGCAATGCATTGGTCTTCACTCCCATTGTATTTCGACAACTCTATTTTTTCCTTAGGTGGGTGCACTTTGTAAGGGTGACGTTGATTTCCTTTTGCCTTATGGTTTGATGGTGGCTCGAAACTGTTGGATGATGAAAGTGACATATCTGAATTGCTTCGTTGTTGGCGGTGATTTTTAGTTTTTCTTTTCTCTACTATCTTACTTATAGGGTCTATTTTGTTGTTTAATCGTGCCTCCATATCTGGTAGTACTTGTGTTTCTATCTCTTGCTTAAGCGTCGCATTGTTAATCTTTATTTCTTTTTGCAAATCTTCTTGATTCTTTGCGAGTGTTTCCTAGATGGAAACATGAAATGAGGCATCTAGCATGTCTGGACTGCTGACATGGCCCGACCTGGGTATGAACCTTTGTAACATCTCGAATAATGTATTATGGTTCTGCGTCGTGGTGGTCATGTTCTGTGTTATGGTGTTTATGTTTTGCGTCACGGTACTCATTTTTTCATCCAAGTCTTTTTGTTTTTCATTCAGGATGTCAAGTTTGTCATCGAGCCTCCTTTCTAGTACCACGACAAGCTCATCTTTGAGTAATGTATTGTTATTTTGCATCTTTTTCTTCACGCATTTTAGGTCAGCGGCAAGGGACTTTATGTCCTTCTCCATTTTTTCGATTTTCTCTTTTAGCTCCGCCATGGTCTTGGACCTTGTATGCGGAGGTGTGTATTTTAACGCTATTTTGGCACTAATAATATATTAATTAATTAATTAATTAAGTAATATTATTATTATATTTTTTTTTATAAACTATATTATATTTGTATATAGTTTTTTTTTCTTTTAAACAAATATTATATTAAAAATATAATATTTGAATTTTTTTAAATATATTATTATAAATATGTTACAATATTATATTATATTATATATTATATAATATAATTTATTGTGTTTTTTTGTTTTATGTTTTGGTTGCAGGTCAGAGGAGGCGGCTGAGCGACGTGGTTGAGGTGGTCGCGCTGTGAGGAGGTGGCGATAATAAACGTAGAGGTGGTCGTTAGGGTCTGTTCCAGGTGTGAAGAGAGAGGTGCAAGGGGAATGGTGGTATGGAGCTAACACGATGGAGGAGCTGGCAGCATTGTGTGGGGTATGGGACAGAGCTGGTCGCTGGGATAAGGTGAGAGCACAGTGGCGAAATGGAGGAGCAAGGGATGGAGAAGTGAGCATAAATTGGGACTGCGTAGAGGGTAATGTGCAGAGGAAGAGGGAACGCTGCACATTGGGAACGAGGCAGTGTGGAGGTGGATAGGAGATGGAGCTCGACGCATGGAGCAGTGGAGTGGTGTGCAACGCAGGTGAGGAAACCGGGGGATGTAAGGTGTGCAGTGGGGAATGAGGCGGCCGGGAAGAGATGAACGCGGTGGATGTTGGAGGATGGCAGAGGTTTTTTTTTATGTGTTTATTTATTTATTATTATTATTATTATTTATTATTCCGTTTGGACAAGGTTTGGGATGAAGTGACAGGTGAAGAAATGGAGCAGCGGAGGAATTGAAAATTAATGAGCCGAGTTCGAGCTCATAGTGCAGGGGCAAATCCACTCTGATACCAAATGGAGCAACCGAATCCGGTTGTCCCTTAGTTGAAACTAACTATCATTGTAATAATGAATATGAATAGTAAATAATATATTAGATGATGGGTAAAATGTACAATGGAGGATCGCATTTATAGGCTTTGAGCGTGAAGGGTCACACCCTTTCATAATTAACTAATCTATTTAATAATTTATTTTATATTCATTACACAAGCATTGCAAAAAAGTGGGTTGTTAAATTTCTTTTGCACCTCACCTATGCAGGCCAATGTCTGTTTGATGGAGTTTTTAATTGGCTACTGGGATCATGACCTAGGTTCCTTTGACCTACAAGGTGAGATTCTGGAAATTGCATTGGAAGACATATATTTCAGTACGGGTTTGTCACGACGAGGAACACCTATCAACCTCGAGGGTACTAGCAGGGGCGGTGACCTTCTAAGTGTTCAAGACTACATCAACACTTACTGCATGCCCGACAGTCAGAAAAGGGGAATTTGCATCCATATTGCACATATTAGTAACTTTTCATTGCAGGTGTTCGTAAGCACAATAGTGAGGGTTGCAGGATCGTCATCACTCCAGCTGGCTACTCAGAACCAGATGAAAATCAATGTAGAGTGCCTATAGGGAGCTGTGTTTGACTAGTGCTCGGGAGTAATCCCGATAATGAAGAAACAACTCTCTAACTGTAAGAGAGGCTGACGAAAGAACTTTGGCTATTCTAGTGTATTGGTAGCCTTCTTCTTTAAGAGAGTTCCCACCATCAGCGCTACGGTACCTCTACCAGCCTTCTCTCCCCGTCATCCTAAACTGAGTAGTTGGGGAGAAAGTTTCCTTCGCCAGGGCGACGGTGGATCTGTTCAGAGTGTCTATGACGATGAATTCTACCTATGGTGGGGATGACAACTACCAGCACTAGAGTAGTTTCCATATGCTGGAATGGATTTTTGAGGTGACAATGACCTTGTCCTCCCTCCTAGAAGAGCATGGGGAGCATTAGGTATTTTGGTTTTTTCAAGTTTTTTAATTTTTATGAATTTTTAATCATAAAGATATATACATATGTATAAGAGTTTTTAATCCTTTTAATGTTTAACATGTAGATATTGGACCAGTTCACCTTGATGGGAATCCTTGTATGTATGTACGACCTATGGCATGAGAGGATCATAGTTTGATCAGGGTACTTGAGGGGAAGTTGGCCAAGCTTACCCAAATATTCCCTGCTCTACGTATTGAGTAGATCCTTGCCATTATGTAGGAACTAGTTGTTGGTATTCCACCCACCTAGATACGTCTTATGAGAAGGGTAGCTAGGGTGGTACTTGTCTACATAGAGGCCATGGAGGCTACTGCAGCTGAAGAAGCTAAGGAGTCTTAGGAACAGGATGACCAGGGTGACCAAGGTGGTCAAGATGACCAAGGTGGTCAAGATTAGACCTAGGGGCCTTTTATGGATTACGATCCAATTTTTGTATATTTATACAACTATGACTAGATCTGAGGATCACGAACTCGACCTATTTATATGGAAATATATTCACACACACACACACACACACACACACACACACACACACACACATATCCAGTTTATTTACATGTGTTTTATAATGTATATGTTGTATATTTTTATGGAATGTGTGTTAAGTGTCAATCTAAGATATAATTCGCATATGCATCAGTTAATGAATTTTGATTTCTTGGAATATGATTAAATGTAATAAAATCAAAATTTCTTTCCAATAACCTAACTTGCAAAAACTGACGTAATAAAATAGGGTTTCACACCTGATAAGCTCGATTGAGTTGGGAAACCACTAGTTGAGAGTCAAGTCTAACTTCCAACTAGGTGATGCCACGTGACAAGACATCCCATAAAAGGTCAATGACGACCCTGTATTCATCCACATTATTGGTAGCAGGACCTAGGAAAGCACCTCTAGAGGAAAATAGTTGTCATGAGGGTGAGTAAATAACCCATGCGGCTGAAGCCAGGTTGCAAGTGTGATGACTAGCACCATCTACAAAACCTACGAATCACTCAGAAGAAATTTGTAACAACCAACAAATGATATAAGAACACAAACCAGCTAGCTATTGTACATAAAGTTACATACAAGAAAAATACAAGAAAAAGTGCTAAGCCTAAGCATAGTACTTCTTCAGCTAGAGCCCATTTCTAGGCTCGGGTAGCTTATTCCCTTCGAAATAAGTTAATTCATATGCCCCTTTCAACACGAAATAGGGTCCTAGCCACATAGAACTAAATTTCTCTGCCATGAGGGGTTCTTTGTCCTAGTCCCAGAGAAAGACAAGCTCCCCTTCAGAAAAAATCCAAGGTTTGACCAATTTATCATATTGATTTTTCACCCTATTTTTATGAGCCTCGTTTGTAGTCAACGCATCTCTATGTTGTTCATATAGATTTTCTAAGTGTAGCAAACATTCTTCTAGCTCAGTCGTATCAGGTAACACATGAATGGCAATTTTTAAAGATGGTATTTTGCATTAAACCGAGGTTACTGCTTCCACCCCATGAATGAGTTGGAAAGGTGAGAAACTCGTGGCAATTTTCACATTAGTTCGATAAGCCCAAAGTGCAAGATACAACATGAGGTGCCAATTTAACCAGGCTACATTAATAGTATGCTTGAGAATAGTCTTCAAGGTCTTATTGACTTCCTCGACTTGACCATTCGCTTACATGTAGAAAGAAGACGAATGTTCTTGTTTAAACCTTAGCATAGTAGCCAATTCGGTCATCATGCTATTTTGGAAGTGACTTCCATGGTTAGTGACAATATCTTTAGGAATATCAAAACGTGCTATAATCTAGTTAAAAATGAAAAAGGATGCAGTTTCCCCATCAACCTTATAGGTGGGCATTGCCTCTGCCCACTTCGTAAAGTAATCCACATCGACAATGATGTATTTGTGCCCCCCAGCCGAAATTGGGTTGCACGTCACATAATCTATCCCCCACTTGGTGAAGAGGCCCACTTTAATGACATGAAATAATGGAGCAAGATGCGACTACATATTTCTGGTGTAAAGCTGACAAGGATGACAGTGTTTCATGGCTTCCACACAATCTTTAAAGATTGTGGGCCAGAAATAGCCAGCATGTAAAATATTTTGGGTCGTTTCTAACCCAGATAAATGACCCCCACACACTACTCTATCAGCATCATTTAGGACAATCTTAGCCTCTTCGTGGGTGAGGCACCGACACAAAACAGAGTTTACCCCTATAGGGTATAAGGCATCCCCAAAGATGAGGTAGTTTTTCGCATATGTGCGTAATTTGCGTTGTTCTTCCCACGAAAAGGTTGCAGGACACTTTAGAGTATGGAGATAGACAAGTATATCTCAATACCAAGGGTCAGAGGTGGAAATCAAGAAAATGTGCTCATCTGGTAATGAGTCTTCTTCAATTGCTACATCTTCTTTAATTGGAAATTCTGCAATAAGTTCTACAAAAACTAAGGATTTTTTTTATTTGGAGGATTGAAAATCCAAGTCAAAATCCTAGAGAATGACTATCCATTTGTTAAATTTGCCTCCAACGATGCATCAGGATAAGAAATATTGGAAAGGATTGACATCCACCACTACTACTGTAGTCCTCGGTAAGATATAGTGACAAAAACTTTGAACATCATACACAGCTGCTAAGGCCAACTTTTCGATGTGGGAGTACCTAAGTTCAGGGGTAGCTAAAGCACGACTAAGGTAATATAGGACATGATCTTGGAGCTTATCATATTCCTGGACTAGCACTACCCCAATGGTCAACTCGGATGCGACTAGATACCATATAAAATCATGAGAGTAATCTCGTGGATGTAATAAAGGTGCCGACAACAAAGCTTTCGTTAATTCCTTGAATGCAATTTGTGTGGTCTCATCCCATACGAATGGGGTGTGCTACTTCAACAGGCACATGAAACCTTTGGTGATCTTGGCATAATTCATGATAAAACATCGAAGAAAGTTAGACTTTCCTTATAGGCTCTGGAGTTTCCTGATGGAACGAGGAGGAGGTAGATTTAATATGGCCTCAACTTTCAAAGGATCCACCTAAATACCTTTGTTAGAAACAATGAACCTGAGAAACTTACCTGACTCGAAATAGAAAACACACTTGTGGGGATTCAAGAATATTTTCTAATGCCTGCATCATTCAAAAATTAAATGCAAGTGATATAGATGATTGATCCTCTTATGAGAATGTGCTGGCAAATCATCTAGGTAAGTTTCAACAATAGATTTGATGTCATGAAAAGCAAACTTCATTTCCCGTTGAAAGGTAGCCCCTGCATTTTTCAATCCAAAAGGAATTTTCTTGTATGCAAATGTACCGCAAGGACAGATGAAAGCCATTTTATGTTGGTCTTTCGGCTTGATTTGAATAGGATTATACCCAGAGAAAACATCCATAAATGAAAATACCTCACTCCTCGTAGAAGCATCAATGATTTGATCTATGAATGGTGTGGGGTAGTTATCCTTAGGACAAGCTTTGTTTAAATCATGAAATTTAGTACAGACACGTATCATCCCTTGCTTTTTATTGACAGGAATAGGGTTGGATACCCATTCCATCAAATCTATCGGGTAAATATAACCAGCTTTCAACAACTTTTCAGCTTCAACCTTAACAGCTTCCGCTTTACGCAGATTGAAAGGTCTAAGTTTTTGCCGAACTGGTTTGGCATCAGGATAGGTTTGGATTTCGTGTTTGACTATTGATAGATCTATGCTTGGTATCTCCTCGTATGAATCTATGCTTGGTATCTCCTCATATGACCAGGAAAACACGTCGTAGAACTCCTTAAACAAGGCCGTATGGATAGCAATCTCCTTTGAAGAGAAGTTTACACCAATATATAAATTTTCCACAACATTGGGATTTGTAGAGATGTTGATAGGGATAGTAACAAAAATGTTTTCCATATTCCCCTAGACAAAGATTCCCTCCCTTGGTAAGGGATTGATTGGCATATCAGCATCACCTGCTAGTCTCACATGGAACTCTTGATTTTCAATCCTGCTTAAGTCTAGAAGAAAGTAGGATCTTTGATGAAGATCTTCATAGATCTTATCTCTCCCGCTCATAGCTTCCAAAATGTCTTCATCTGAAAGAAAAACCATGTTTAAGCAATCGTCAATATACAAAGAGTTCTCTGGCCAAGTAGGTAGATGTGCTTCTTCCGGCTCTTATGAGACTATAGAAGGAAATGAAACAAGATCAACAGTGGTGTTAACGATAGCTTGATAAGCTACTTCCACTACCAATAAGGGCACTTAAGGTTCGTAATGGGAAGGAAGGACCCAAGGATCCATTCTATCGCCAACTATCGCGATAGACTTCCATACACTGGTAGAACCTGAGTAATTAATTGGGGCTGGGATTTTGAATGTGCCCATGAATGATGAATACATTCCGGCCCCTACTCTCTCTGAAGCAGGGTTGACCTGATCAATAAAAGGTATGGTGGACTCATTAGTTTCCATATGGCCCTTTCGAGTGAAATTGAGTTGGTCTACTGTAACCAACTTCCCTTCATGGAGAAACACTACCACTCAAAGAATGACCAATGCAATTGCACACATGGCATAAGTCCAACTTATCCCTAGAAGTAAGTTATAATCCAACAGCACATCAATTACCTCTACTTCAACAGACACTGCTTTCCTTGCCAACTTTATCTCGAACGCTCGTAGGATACCACGTGGATGAAATGACCTTCCGTTGAAAGCAGTAAGTAGGATGTTTGATGGAACTAGCTTTGGAGATCCAAGAGCCTTCCAACAATATAAGGACATGACACATGTGGAAGCACCTTCATCAACAACTGACCTTCCAATGGTTTTTCCACCATGGATGACATCTATCGACAAATCCACATGATATGGTAGGCAAAATTTTGACATCATACAAATTAAATGTCGCCATGAGGCTCGATGAATCCATACTACCTAAGGCTACTAAGAGTGCATCTTGCTAGGTGGGACAACTCTGTAGCACCTCCAAAGCTAACATCGCACAAGGGGTTTGGGCTAAATATTCAACTACAGAGTAATTGGCTACAATCCTAGCATTAGGATTGTGCAATTCTTTCTTGAAGACACCTTTTAGTATCTTAGGCATAGTTTTGATAGGTTTTTTCAATTGTGAGAGGGTTAGAAGTTTCACCTATAGACTTACCCTTCTCAGGAGCCTCTGTCTCATAGTTCTTGTTTCTAGTCTGGAGCAGGGTCTAGGATCGAACCATGTTGATATTGTTTTGGTTAAGGGCATTAGTAGTGCCCCCTGGTACGTTAGAAATTGAAGCTGTGTTCTATCCTTGGGCAAATGGATCCTTTAGGACAACCGGTTGTTGATTTTTTAGTAGCTTCTAAACTTGATCTATAAGAGGGCATTGATGGTTCAGGTGATCTTCCTGACACAACTTACAGGGAAATTTCACCTTCTTCTTCTCTTTTTTCCCCCCATCATCATTATTTGTGGGTTTTGGCTTTTTTTGGTTTCCCTCACCTTTCTTCCCCTTTTTCTTTTTCCCACCAGGCTGCTGATTTGCCTTTTGGGAGGATTGAGTAAAAACATTTAAGTTTTTGGATTAGGGGGTAGCCTTTGTTGCCTCCGTTGTAGACTATTTAATGGACAACTCATGGAGTTATTTTGCCAAAGATTCTATAGTGGGAGATTTAACTGAACCAACCACACCATCGGCATGGGGTCTAAGCTTAGGTTTCTCGATAGTATGTGTTGGCCACGATGCATCCGGGATGATTTCATATAGAGTCCCAGACTGAGAGTATATCAAATCTAACTATTGGACCCTGAGGATAGCCTCTTCCTCATTAGTTACTCCCGAAGTGGATACATCCTTAGATATATACGGTACTAAGGACTTAAGGAACCATTCTAACAAAAAATCGGGAGGGATAGTGGCCTTAATGAGCCTCTTCTGCCTTCGCCACTGTTGGATATAATCTGAAATATGAGTGGCTTTGTCCTGCCGAAAGGTGGACAATAATTCTATGTCGGCATCATACAGGAAGTTGGAAATGGTTAAGGAACACATTAGCTAAGTCCCAAAAACTATCAAATGCAGCAGAGGGCAGTTCAATGTACCACTTTGCTATGGCACTAGTCAGAGTTCTTTGGAATAATATCAACCAAATGGTGTCATCATTCAGTGAGTTGGAAGAGCACCACAAGTGAAAGGTGGTGATATGAGCCACTGGGTCTTCACCAACTTTTCCTTTGGATTTTGGAATACCTGAGGGTAACTTGGTAGGGACAGGTGGCCAGGTGGCATCATGTTTCAATGGGTCATTCATTAACTTGGACAAATCTGGCAAGTTCAAAGTTGCCAAGAAAGGAAGTTTGGGCCTAACCGGAGTCTAAAAAGTATGAGATTGGGAAGTAGAAGGACTTGCCCCCTGGTTCTCAAATGTAAAGGCAGGGTTTCCCCCAGCTACTAGTTGTGAATTAGTCGGACTACCTTGAAAAGGATTCCACCCATAAGCCAGTGGATTATTCATATGTGGTGCATTATATGTGGTTTGAGATGCTCCAATTGAAAACAGAGTTTGGAAAATAGAAGCAAGTATCCCTCTGCTAAAAAGCTATAAAGGAGAGATCGTGAAAGGAGCCAAAACTGGCATTTGGAAACCTTGACCATAAGAGTTGGTATTTCCAAACAGCACCCCTACATATGTAGGTGCGGGGCCTACAGATGGAGTGGATGGGGGAATGTGCCCCCCATTCCAAGGAAAACCCTAGACAAATGAAGAGGATCCAACAAGACCACTCTGAGTAGTGTATGTGAAAGAGGGTGAAGCAGAAGGCGCACTGGTAATCCCAGTGACCACCCCACCAGAAGTTGCTACTATATTTGTGGAATTCGGTGGTTGAACCACCCAAATAGATGGAGTTAAGGGAGTATAAAGTATATATGTTCTAGGAGTACCAACCGGGGAAGGTGGCACTCCTTCAGCTGGAATAGTTGGGATGGGGATAGATGGACTCTTTTCTGCACTAGCCATAAGTTTGTTTATAGGAACACCAATCACAGGTGAATTAAAAGGATGAACTTGGATGATCACAGGGTCATTTTAATTCAGTAAGAGGTGAATTAAAGTTTCTTGCAAACTCATCATCCTGCAAGTCTTCTATCTCTACTGTGGTTGTATCAACCTAGTTTGTCCTAAGTTTTGGTTCACCTGGAATTTCACTAATTATTACCAGTTCAAAAGAACCATCTGTGTCTAATCTCCACCTTTAAGGTGGCGGTGGAGGCTCCATTGTAGTAAAAAAAGGAAGGTTTTGCAACCTTCTTGACCTTCTGAGAGGTTGGTCCTCCATGATTGAAAATTGACTCTTCACACACCCTAAGGTCAGCTAAACACAAACAAACCACACAACAATCACTACAAAAATTTCCTAAAGCCATAATAGACACAAGGGGTATAAGATATGCTTTCCAGAAGAAAGCTGAGAGACAGTTACTTGGCATCCCTATAGATGTTCTTAGGCACAAGCGGAGGAATCACCCACCGCCCTCCCACACCTTCTACCAAGGTTACCTTCCAAGTTTGTCCAAGGTCAACCAGAAATATCCTTCCGGTGTACTTGTGTATGAACTCTAGATGTCAACAAGACTAAAGGCTACTGCAACTATACTAATAGTCTGGGGGGATAGTCACAAGACTGGTTCATACGCATGGGCAGGTTAGCAAAGCCAGAAACCCTATCAACACCAGCACAGCACAGGGCCTAAAGGGTGGTATAGACAGAAGTCCCCAAATGCGCAAAAACCTTGGTCTACTCTTTGAAAAGGAATCAGAGGGTTATCTCCTTAGTCCAAGCCTCCATATACAATCAACATAGAAGAGGGTTTACCTATTGATTGGCCAGCTACGTCTGAATTTAAACACTTGTGGAGAGTTTACACTCCCTATTCCACAAGTCTAGCTTAAGCTAGTTGGTCTATGAGCCTATAAAATAAAATTTACTAATAATTTTGTTCATTTTAAAGGTTGTTTTTAGTTAGAAGGTAAATGGCGTGAAATACTGTAATGTTATAGACTCGATAAGAAAAAGAAAAATGATGTATAAAGCAAATTCCAAAGTAAATTGCAAGTAATTAAACCAAATTTCTTTTCTTTTTGCAAATACAAGATAATGAAATTGAAACTAAGTGTGAGAAAAATACGACTTCTTTTTATAATTTTTGAAATTTTATTTGAATAATACTGAAAAGAAAACAACTAAATGCAAAAGTATAAAATGTTTTCCTTCACTTTTTCAAAATCTTCAAAAACTACAATGCAACTAAATGGAAATTTTTTGAGCAAGTTTGAATAATCAAAGCATATAATGAGTGAAATGAAGTATAAAGTACCCAAAATAACCTACTTCAACCAATCAAGAAGAAGACTCAGGAAAAACCTGACTTGGAGAAACTATTAAACCAAAAACGTCCACTAGAGTCACAAAAGAACAAGTGACAAAATCACACTACAAAATGCAGTACAAAGTATAAAGTATCTAAAGCCCTTATCAATGACCTAGACACAAAGCACTAAAATTATAAACCAAACAGGAGGACCAACTTCAAATCACAAGATGAAAGACATTCAAACAAAAAGGCTCAAAGGCTTGAAAACAAGAAAGCAATGTGATGCATAAGACTTTAGATTCACAAAGTCATGCCAATAACAAAAGAATTCCAAGCAAGAAAAAAACCAAAGAAGACAGGGACAAGAAAACCCTACCCAATTTTTTATGCTGCTACAGGATATACGCAACTGTGTATGCAGGAAACTCGCATATGATACGCGACTGTCTTATAGAGAAATTCGCGTATACAAGGTCTTATACGTGACTGTGTACAACAATAATCCACGTATATAACTAAATATTTTTCAAAGAAAAAAGAATATGTTGTTAGGAATATTGCACCTTCTGCGGATAGAAGTTGTTCCTTTGGTCTGAATGGTTCAGATCCATAACAAATAAGTGAATGACAAAGGGTGAAAACATTCCTTGAATGTTGTAAACACTTGGAATAATGCTTTGATAATGAACCTGTGTACCTATAGAACATGTTAAACAAACAAGAACACCAAAGATACCAGACCATTATTTACACATCCATACTAGTGACTAAGGAATCCAGTAACATATACATGCGAGATCAGTACAACAGATATGTGGGATAGAAATCGGCTTTGCATTAAGAAATCAATGAAGAAGCTTACAACCATTGCCTTAATGTTGAAAAACTCCTCCACAAGACAAACGCCTCATCCCCTATAGCTCCAACTTGCTCTCTTGTGCTCTCCAATGGAATATTGGGCTAGGTAGTCAATTCAACAGCATAACCTTACCATTCAATTCTCCCCCTCAACTATGGGACATGAGCTTGTATTTATAGGGCTCAATGGATAGGGATAGTTGGGAGAATTGTGGGTGAGGTGGCCATAAGATCCTACAAAGAGGTATCTCAACTCCAACCAACCAAGATTGATAGGGATAAGGGTGGACATGAGGCTCATGTTCTAAAAACCTCGAGAATCCTCTTTTTTTCCATTTTTACCAAGGGTACCAATTATATACCTTTATGACAAAGTGGTGAAGGGTAAGAACCGCTTCAAGAACAAAGCACATATGCGATGGCACTGCTTCTCTATAACAGGACTTAGGCAGTGCCGAACAAGGTACCACTCATCAACTAAAGAGAAAAAAGTGGTGCTAGGTTTTTTATGTAGAATTGAAATCCAGAGCATGTTTCCACTCCAAGTTTGGGATTTAGGGAAAACATAGGTGTTAAGGATCTCATCACATGTTGGTGATAGGATTTGGGTATAATAGAATGCCCCCCAAAGCATGCGGCTTAGAGGGATACGATAAGTGAGATCTTTGAGAGAACAAGTTGTCACTTTGAGGTAAGAGTCAACTTGATCAGAGAGTGTCATTGAGTAGGCATCTGTAATACATCAATATTTTTTACTCATAGACAAATGTAACTACCTCATGGCTGAAAACCAATACAAGGAATATCCATGAGAGGAATAAAAAACCATGGCTACTAGAATATAGTGTAGATCCATGTGATAGAGGACTCAAACTTGGACATAGCTAATAGACATACAACATAGATTTATGTCATACAAATGTAAATTTGAGCATATCCATGACCATACAAATGTGGATCCATGCTAGACATACAAAACTCCATCACAACTGGGGAAAGCAATGAGTGCTAAGCAAGTACCCAGGGTCTTCGTCTCATTTTCCACAAAGTATGATTCTATCCATTTGTTTACAATGTTCTGAAGTCGAACATGGTAGAAACCACTTGATTATCGACCAATGATGTGAATGGTTAACAAGTGCGAGGGAGATCACCATTGATGTCAATGATTCCCAAGGTACCCTAGTACAATCTATTGAGTGTGAATAGATGTCTTGATGTCGAACACCTAGTCAATTCTATCGATCAAAGGTCAATGATGTGAACTTATGTCGAGAGAAAGAGAATCTGTCATTGAGGCATACCGATCTCAAGGTACTAAATTTGTTTTTAAGACTATTTCCTAGATGATGAGCTAATGTCGATAGGAATAGTCTTGTCGAAGGAGGGCCATGATGAATCCCAAATCGACGACACGAAACTTGAAACAAAGTTCTGGAATGATGTGAATGAGGTAACCATAAGACTAACTCAAAATTATTGACACAGAGACTGTTTTGACTGCAGAGGTAAACTTTTTTAACTTCCCTTTGAACATCGGGCGGCACGACAAAAGACTTGGAAGCATGACTAGACTAGACAAACACACAGTGCGACGATGGATAATGCATTATTTTGAAAGAATCAAAGGAGTGACATGACTCATGAAAGTGGATCATCATGGAAATTAGCTGGATACCCAATTGACTAAAATGATATGCAAACAAGTGCCATGTTCAAAGGTAACGACAAACTGCCATTTATTTGCAAAATGATTCCTTTCCCTTAATTTCCCCATCATGGTTGATGAGTGCCTCTTTTCATTTTTATGAGTTCAAAGAGGGTAAAAAGGAAGCATTGTAGCTCATCTGAAGACAAGTCCATACTCATATGTTTTACAAACCTGATAGAGGAGGGGTTCATTCCCAAAAGAGGGTCTATCAATGTTTAGTTTAACGAGTCCAATGAAAGTTAATTCGGTATCGTTCATGTTTAGAGAGTCTAAATGAACATGGAAGAAGACTCCACAGGGTCCTTTTTCGTAAATAGTTCATCTGAACCAAAAAAGTGATAACCTACCATCAGATGAACAGCTCTTCAAGTGCTTTAATGAGCGTGAAGAAGACAAGATTGCTTGACAATATTTTCGTATTTAAGGAGCCTGAAAAGAGTTTAAAGAAGACTCCATTAGGTCTATTTTCACGATGAGGGATTTTAAGAGTTTGACAAGAATCAGAAAAGGACTTAGACCTTTGATGCTAAGTTTTGAGAGCATGACCAAAGTGTCGCAATAAATGCTCAAATACTTTTTCCATTTTATGGTAGTACGAAAAAGTCAAAAACAAACTCTCGAAACTTTCAATGCTATTGCTCATTATCCTGCAACGACTTAAAAAATGATCATTAAACTCACTAATAAACACCATTAAAGGATCATGACTAATAGTTTTCTTGTAATAAATGATCTTAAAACAAAACTATGACATGCCAAAACCTAGAATGCTTATAATAGTAAAAAAAAAACATTTTACCATTTACTAATAGTGGAGAGTCTTTGGAGAAGTTTCTTGGCTAGAGTTTTGGTTGGTGATTCTAGGAGCATCTACCATTGGATTTACGTGTTGTCAGTTTCAGCTGAAATCTTGAACCTTTCTCTTTCATTGTATGCTTTCATTTCTTATTTTTGCGGGTGTTTTTGGCAGTTTGAGTGAGCCCTAAAACCTTGAATGCGGGCACTGTTCTTATCCCTTGCGGGATAAGCGGTACACCGTAGGAACCATGCCTAAAGCACTTCACTCAAGCGGTGCCACCGCCTGTCCTCAATGAGACTCAGGAGGTGCTGGCCGTGGGTAAAGAAAAACAATATGTACAAGGAAAATTAGCTAAATTTTGATGATTTGAAAGGTTGGTGATGTTTTTAATTGGCCATATGATTGTTTTTGGCAGGTTTCCATTGGTCAAAAATGGTTATTTGGAAAGAGAGGAAACATGATAATGATGATGCATTTGCCGAAAGAAACACGAGATGTATAGCCCCGTAGAGGGACTGTGGTCTTCTGAAGTTTTTTTGCACACTTGGCATGGTGTCACATGAGCATTTATTGGAGCATATTCTCCATATGTGGAATCTAGAGCAACAGTATTTTGAGGTGGGTTCTCATGTATTGACAATTGAAGTATAAGATATCTACTTCTTGACAAGCCTATCAAGACGGGGTGCTCCTATCTCTTTGACTGGTTCCCATGGAGGGGACATCACCACCCAGGAATTAATAAATCGCCATTGTATTCCTGAGACCAGAACATCAGGGAAGAAAATTCCCATCAAAGCAGTGGTGGATGGCCCTCTTCGCACAGTCTTATTTACCATGCAGAGAGTGGCAGGGAGCCAAGGGGTTCATTAGGCATCTAGAGCACATATTGTCTATGCTATAGAGGCTATGGCACCCACAGTCTTCAACTGGGAAGAGACTCTACTACCGGTTTTCAAATATCAACTGACCAAATGTCGGTAGGGAGAGTTGAAGCAGTTTGGTTTCTGATCCATTTTAACATGTTTCTTTTTTGAGCGAGTTCCCTAACTGAGACCCCAGGTAGTATTCACGGAGCCGAGGGTGAGAGACCCTCGCATGCTGAGGTGGGTTCAGATCATGGCCTGCACAGGAGCTGGTAGGGGCAAGGTGAAGTTTGGAGACCCATTTTTCTGATGGTTGAGAGAATAGCTCCTCATGGTTGAGGACTACGCATACGTGGGTACTGATTTCAGGCATGAATCTGGTCTACCGCTTCCACTTAGTGCATAGTGGGGCAACATTGGTAAGAAACAAAAACCCTAAAATGGAAATTGTGTTTTTATGTTTTAATGTTTTATATTTTTTATGTGTAGTAACGAGACTTAAATTTTTTCATGCAGATGTCAGAGCAGCACGATCTAGGGGTTCCCCCCCACTAGATAGGAAAGTCGGAGCTCATTTTGTTCCACAGGGTGATGATGTGATGAGGGAGCTAGAGGAGAACCTCGAGAGGTTAACTCTAGACATACCAGATGCCTTGATCGACGACCTCCCACTAAGGTACCAGAGGCCCACTACGGGAGTACTAGGTCATTTCAATAGACTGCTACATCAAGTAGCCCGGGCGGTCATGTGTTACCATGAGCATCACTAGATGATGGGATGCATGATGTATTCATTGAAAGCTGATAGATATCTTCAAGACTTTTGTATGATGATTTTTTACCTGAAAGCCTGATCGCTTTAGATGAGGTCTCGTGACCTATTTTTTTGTAAAACATATGTGTGTGTGTGTGTGTGTGTGTGTGTGTATAGACTTCTACGTTTGGTGTCTATGCGTCTCAAATGGAAAATGTATTTACATGATTTTTATGTGTCTTTAACAGTTTATTTATAGTGAACCATGTTTGATTTCTAAGTCATGAATGGGCAAATGCCAGTCTAGGATGTAATTTACCAATGAGTCAGCAACTGCATTGTCTTCCCTAGGGATATGCCTATAGGTAATAGCTTCAAATGACCTCTCCAATAATCGTACCCTCCGGAAGAGACAAAGAAGCACAGGATTCCTGATGGTATAGACATGGTTTAAATGACAAACCACTAGTTGTAAGTCCATCAAAACTACCGAGTTACGAACATCTTGGGAGGCAGATTCAGTCAGAAGAGCTATGACTGCTTGATACTCGGTGATATTGTTGGTAGCGGGACCAATACAAACTGCTCCTGAGCTGACCAAATCGTGAGCTGGGGAATAGAGAACCCAAGCAGCCGAGACAAGATTCAAGGTGTGGCAGCAAGCACCATCAGTGAAGCCATAGAAAGCCATCTTCTCTGCAAGACCAAAACATGGTATAAATAGATAAAGACACTAAACTCAAAACCATATTGAACATACTTAAGCACACTAAAAAGTCAAGTAATATACATATATACAAGTTACTATATAAGAAAGATCTAGGCATAGTACCTCTTCAGGTACAACCCGTTACGAGGTTGTCCTAAGGGGATTCCATCATAGTCCACGAGCTCATAGGCCCCTTTCTCTAGAACTTTGGAAATAATGAAAGGGCTGTACCACATGGATTCGAACTTCCCTTTCCCTAGTTTGTCATGTTTTTGATCATAGGTTAAAACTAGGTCACCTTCATTAAAGGCACAAGGTTGGACAGACTTTTCATACTGTGCCTTGATGTGTTTCTTGTGTTCCTCATTAGCTAAGGCAGCATCTCTTCTAGTTTCGTCAAGGTTTTTCAAGTAGAGAAATATTTCTTCCTCTGCGGAAGTGTCTAGGAGAAGCTTGACGGCAAGTTTCAAGGATGGAATTTGACATTGAATAGGAAAGACAGCTTCTAGTCCATAGACAAGCTGGAAGGGTGTAAAACCAATAGTTGTTTTTACCGAAGTCCTGTAAGCCCAAAGAGCGGAGAAAAGAATATGGTGCTAGTTGGATTTATGGTCTCCAACCATCCAATGCAACATTGTTTTCAAAATTTTGTTAATGGCCTCCACTTGACCATTATCTTGCGAATAATAGGGAGTTGATTTTTCATGATGAAAACCTATCTTGGAACTTAATTCCTCCATCATTTGATTACAGAAATGTGATCTGTGATCCGTAACTATGGACTGCAGGACTCCTAATCTTGCTATCACATGATTGAACAGGAAGAGAGCGGTAGTGTTACTGTCCTCTACATATGTAGGCATAGCCTCAGCCCATTTTGTAAAATAATCAACGGCTACGATGATGTAACCATGCCCCTTGGCTGAGGTAGGATTACAATGCATGTAATCGATCCCCCATTTGGTGAAAAGGCCAATGGTAATGACGGGGTGTAATGGAGCAGGGTGGGTGCACTTTTTCGGATAGAAATGTTGGCAGGGTGGGCGTTTCTTAATAGCCTCATGACAATCTTTAAAGATTGAAGGCCAAAAATAGCCAGTGTGAAGGATTTTCTGGGATGTAGCCATCCCAGATAGATAAATGCCACATGCTCCAGAGTGGCATTCATTCAGAAATTGTTCAGCTTCCTCATGGGTAAGGCATCATTGGATAATGGAATCGATACTAGGTCTATACAAAGTGTCATTCAAGACGAGGTAGTATTTTGTGTGGTGACGAATACGATGGCAATAATCACAGGAAAAGGTGGGCTGAAATCTTTGTGTCTAGAGATAAATGAGCAAATATCCATACCATGGGTCAGTAGTGCTTATCAAGAACAGGAATTCATCCGGGAATGAATCATTGGGCTCAGATTCTGTCGAAGCACAGGGAAGATCACACATGAGCTCAGCAAAGACCAAGGATTTATTTGAAGTAGCTTTGGAAAATTCCAGATCAAACTCTTGTAGGATGACTATCCATCAGGAATATTTTATGCCGAGCACTTGACGAGTGAGGATGTAATACATAGGGTTCTGATATGCCAAAATGGTGGTTGTGGGGAGCAAAATGTAGGGATGAAATTTCTGAACAGTAATGACCGTGGCCAATGCTAATTTCTCCACACATGAGTATTGAGTTTCGGAATCCATGAGATTCTTACTATCATAGTATATCATGTGCTCCTAATCGTTTGGATTCTCCTACACCAAAACCATAGCGATGGTAGTAGTGGAGGCAACAATGTATAAGAGAAAATCCTTTGAATAATCTGGGGGGTGTATCATGGGTGAGTGAGTTAGAGCATGTTTGATATTATCAAAGGCCCATCAGGCTTGGTCATCTCAAAAGAACGGAGTGTCCTTCTTAAGGAGACACATATAACCGTATGTTTTCTCTGCAAAATTGGAAACGAAATGGCGGAGGAAATTTGCCTTCCCTTGCAAACTTTGGAGTTCTAGAAGGTTAGTTGGGGCTGGTAGGGCTAGAATAGTGGCAATTTTCAATGGATCTATCCAAATTCCATCCTTAGAAACCACAAAACCTAATAGGCGTCCCGTCTCGACGCAAAAAACACATTTATGAGGATTGAGCCATATGTTATAATGACGACATCTCAGGAAAATGTCTCTAAGATGACCAGGGTGGTCCTCCCATCACTATGAATGAGTTGGAAGGTCATCAAGGTACGGTTCTACAATATGTTTTATATCGTGAAACAAATAGGACATAGCATGTTGGAAAGTTGCTCCAACATTTTTCAGGTCAAATGGTAACTTCCTGTATGCAAAGTTTCCCCATGGGAAAATAAATGTTGTCTTGTGCTGATCGGTGGGTAAAATATCAATTTGGTTATAACCTGAAAATCCATCCATAAACAAGAAGATGACACTTCTGGCACAGTTGTTGATAATATGGTTGATATGCGGAGTGGGAAAGTTGCCTTTGGGACAAGCTTTGTTCAAATCTCTGAAATCAATGTAGACTCTAATGGTGCCCTTATTTTTATTGACAAGGATGATGTTCGATACCCATTGCGTTAGGGGTATGGGATAAATAAACCCTTCTTTTAGAAGCTTTTCTATTTCAGCTTTGATAGCTGTGGCTTTCTGTGGATGGACTTGTCTCAGTTTTTTCTTGATAGGTTTTGCAGTGGGATAGGTTTTTATTTCATGAAACACAATGGATGGGTCTATCCCAGGCATTTCTTCATAGGACCAGGAAAAGACATCTCAAAATTATTTGAAAAGTGCTCTATATGCTTCAGATTCTTTTGCTAAGTAGTTCTGCCCAACATGAACATGCTTAAGGGTGTTGGGCTTGGCTGATATGTTAACTGGATTTGTTTGAGTAATGTTGCATAGATTTCCTCCAGACTCTGTGTTCTGCAACAATATAGGAGTTTGAGGTGTTTTGACAATATCAGTAGTAAAAAACAAAATCATGGTCTACCGAACTCGTGTTGGGGAGGAACTAGGATCTATGATGATGATCCTCCCATGTAGGTTCATTCGTACTCATGATCTCCATAATGGACTCATCAGAAGGAAAAGTCTGGGAGAAATAATCTAGAGTAGAAAGAGAGGGTTCTAACCAGTAGGGCAGGTGGTAAGGGTCCAAAGCCACTAGATGAAGGTAATTAGTGTGGTCATCGAAAAGGGTTTGGATAACGTTGTACATTGCTTCATGCAAACTCAATGAGGTGGACCCAACAATTTTTTTTCCCTTTGGATCATAATCAAGCAAAGAAATCATATTTAGTGTCATCGTTTCTATGTTAGGAGGGTTTGATGAAAAAATCCCCATAAGGGAAGAATCTTTTAGCATGCCTACCCCAATTGACTGGTAAAGAGGAGGGGACTGGCCTAACATAGGGATGTTATTAGCCGTACGAGTGGTAACATCCAACATACATAAATTGAGCTGATCAATGGTTACAATCCTCCCTAGATGTAGAAACTGGACGATTCGAAATACCGTGGAAGCGACAACAGTCATGGCATAAAACCAATTTCTTCCTAATAGGAGGTTGTAGTCTAATGGGGTATCTACTACTTCCACTTGAATGGAAATGGTTTTTCCCCCAAGCTCGACTGTAAGGGCTGGTATAAGACCATGAGGCTGGAAACCTCATCCATCAAAGGATTTCAGAGTCATTGGTGATGTTACAAGCTCAAGAGAGCCAATAGATTTCCAACAACACAGGGACAAAATCGAAGTTGAAGCTCCTTCATCTAAGATAGTTCTAAAGACCTTCTTTTCGACTACTTTCGTTATGATTTGGAAAGCGACTTTGTGAGGTAGTCTAGACTTATAGTTCTTGACATTAAAGTGAATCAAATTACTTTTGTTCGGGTCTAAAGCTCCTAACGCAGTTAACAAGTTTTTGTGTTGCGTTGGACAACTTTGGAGTACTTCCAAGGTAGACATTGCACATGGTTCCTGAGCAAGATCTTCAACTACATTATAAAACTGGGCAGCTCAGGCATTAGGATTAAAAATAGCCTTCCTAAGAGTACTCTTGGGTGGGTACAAAACCATGTCGATATTAGGTTTCTCAATGGTTAGGGGACCAGTAGACAAGGACTCGAGAGAACCGGTAGAGGGAGATTTTCCTGAAGAAGAATTGTCTTCTTTCTTGTCTGTGGTTTTGTCATAACTATGACTTTGAGTTTGAAAATTAATAGTGTCTGAGGACATCATGCGAACTTCCTTTGAAGAACTAGAATTTCCTTGATTAGACATGTGGTCTATCAGCTGTTGTTGAGAGGGAAAAGGATCTGTGAGAACTACTGGTGCAGGATTAGTTTTTAGAAATTGATTGATTTCTTCATGACAAGGACAATCTTTCATGAAGTGGTCACCTCCGCATAGAATACATGGATATTTCACTTTTCTTTTCCCTTTATCATTCTCATTGGTGGTTGGTTTTGGATTCTCCTATGGGTTTCCAAGTTTTTTGTTTTTGGATTTACCTTTCTTTTTATTGTTGTCGGGCGTTTTTGTACTCTGAATGGAATTTACCTCAGCGGAAACCTTAGGAGTTGAAGGAATAGGGGTGGAAGTCTGGGGTTTCTTGGCAGGTTTTGCTATTGGCGAGGACTGGATCGAACCAACAATCCCATCAACAGGGGTTTCTACTGGTGGCTTGGCAGGATCGGTGCTTGGGCAAGGAGCTTGAGGGATTAATTCATACAACATTCCAGACTGGGAATATACCAATTCTAGATATTGGGCTCGACTAATGGCTTTCTCTTCGGTAATGGCACCACCCATAGCCACATCTCGGGCGATTGGAGGCAACAAAGATTTAGTAAACCAATCAGCTAACAATTGATCCGAGATAGGAGCCTTAATAAGTCTTCTTCACCTTCTCCACTCATGGATATGATCTAATATGTGCGTGGAGTTGTTCTAAAGCAGAGAAGTTAAGAGATCTATACCCGTTTCATAGCGGATCGGAAGATGAAATTGTGTAAGAAAGACAGTTTCCAAAGAACCAAAATCCACAAATGAATGTTGTGGAAGTTCAATGTACCATTTCACGGCAGTACCGGTCAAAGTTCATTGGAAGAGTCTTAAACGAACTGAATCATCCTTTAGGGAGTTCGAAGAACACCACAAATGGAATGTCATGACATGGTTTTTTTGGATCATCTCCCTGCTTCCCATCGAATTTTGGAATGTCCAATGGTAACTTTACCGGAATGGCAGGCCACAAGGGGTTATGTCGAATGGGATCATTAATCAACTTGGACAAATCAGGCAAGTCCAAAGTTGCTAGGAAAGGTAACTAGTGATTAGGTTGTACGTACTGGTAGTATTGATAGGGCATATAAGTACCAGTAGGACCGTAAGTAGACTGATATACAGGTTTTTGAAATAGCTTTCATGATGAATAACCACCAAAAGATCCATGCACAGGGGGTTGATTTCTAGGATCGGGACCATTAGGACCACCAAAGCTTCTAGGAGGAGGACCACCAGGCCCTCCGGGACCACCAGGACTGCCAAACCATCAAGACCACCTAGGCCACCAGGAGGAGAACCACTGGACCCTCCAGGACCCCTGGGAGGTAAACCTCTGGAGCCTTAGGAACTACTAGGAGGAAGGCCACTAGACCCTCCAGGACCATTAGGAGGAAAGCCACCAAGGCCCCCAGGACCACCAGGACCGTTAGGACCATAAGGAGGGAAGCCGCCAGGCCTCCAAGACCATTAGGCCCCCCAGAGGGAGGACCTCTGTAAGGTGGTCCTTAGGCACCCCCCGCAGTATGTATAGGTATCCCTCCCATAGCTAGCATGTAGGACAGTTAGGTTTCCCCCATGGAGTGAAAGTATTACCATGATATGGAATTCTAACATAAGGAAATCTTGTAGTGGTGGGTTGGTAATTGATATTTCCTACAGGTACTTGATTTGCTGTGTAACCATACCCCCAAGATGTTTGATTGGTTATAGGTTGTGCCCCCAAGGGCTGACCTGAACTGGATGGGGGGTTAACCACATTTGTATGGGTAGGAGGGACATAGACTGCAGATTGCTCTATACTATAGGTCTATCCATTACTAGCTACAAATCCAATGACAGGTAATGTAGGTCATGCCGGGAGTTGCCCCATGGCACTAGAAGGTGTTGATGAAACAGGAATTGAATGTTGTTCCCCAGGTGCGGAAGACCCGGGAGGATTTGGAACATACATAATATGGGAGGTGGCGGGGTTGGTGGTTTGACCTGGATTATGCGGAGTCACAGCATGACCTAGAATAGGTTCAATGGGTTTCATAGAATTAGCAAGTGAGTGATATCCCACAAGCCAAGGGTCCGTATTACAAGGAAAAACTGCCGAGCGAGGTGGTGGTGTACTCAATATGTTATCTATTTTCTTCCCAATGTCTCTTGCACGGAGAATAGCTGCTTGGTATTTTCTACGTTCTTCTTCATTTGGTGAAATTTCTTTAGAAGAGATTGGACGGGTTCCAAACGAAGCAATGACCTGTCCCATAGAGGTATCCCAAAACAGAGCATTGGGACCATAATCTGGACGGGTAGTATCATCAACATAGCCTTCTATGGGAGAAAGGAAAGAAGTATTACCCCTAGAAGGTTGTTGACCCGAGGGAGGACTGTGTGAAGGATAAGGATCTCCACTTTCTACAACCACATTTTCTCACGCTTGGGAGTTGGTAGCAGCTCCTTCGTCGATAGCTTCCATAGGATCTTCTCCCAAAATAGGAGTAAAATCAGGTGGCAAGCCTCGTACTCTTCTGTACTATCTCAATTCAGCCAGTTTGTACACTTCCTATCTAACCTAGGGTTTCAAAACTAAAAAAACCACAAAAATTCCCCTACTTAAGCTACAGGCCAAACAAGCAAACTTAAATGATAGGAGGATTTCAAATAGTCCGGTCTCTCACCAGGATTGTCAAGAAGGTGTCACTCGCAATATATGCTAGGTACGTGCATAGTAATTTCCTTGAATGTTGTTTTCAGTGTATGGCTCCAAGCAAGATGGCCAAAGGGATTTTGTCAGATAGATAAGGTATCCTAGTGGGGTCTCCCGATATACGCAATGTATGTTGGAGTTCAAATCGGTAGTAGTGTTTTCTAATGCACAACTGTTCACAAGGGGCCTTCCTATATACAATTGAGTACCCGAAGTACCTTTATATATACCTCAAGGGTACGTGAAAGGCCGTTCGATATACCGATAGTATGTGGAAGAACCGTGTGAGTCCCGGGATGTAGTGCAGACAAGTAATGATGGCTCCTATGCTTAACGATGCCTAAACATGTCTCTAGCCTATCACTCAAATTTCTATGTAAATTTTAATCCTATAACTACCGTTAATTTTAAAGTGGACGGTTAGGTGAATGCATGGAATTTTGACAGAAAAAGTAAAACCATGCAGATATGCAGATGCAAATATTTCACTTTACCGTTTGAGGTATGCCTACTTATGGGAGGGAGAGAGAGTATTTTCTTTTCATTTTGAAAACCAAAAATTCCCAAACAACTACTTTGAACAAATCAAATCCAAAGACAAGCAACACATTCCAAACTCAATTTTCTCTTTGAAAGCAATAAGATGGGTAATAATCTCTTTTCCTAAAAGAAAAACAACAAGCACTCTACATGCATATGCAATCTATTTTTTTGATTTTTCTTTTAAACATAGATAGATCTAACTTAAAACTACACTATTTTTTCTTTTGATGAGACATTACTAATGCAAGAGAGACAAAAGAACAAAGGGAACCTGAAAGCTTATGAGGCTAATTAGAGATCCAATGCCCTATGCTTAGTAAAAATAATGACCTAATCTCAGCAAAAAAAAATCTTTTTAAAAGCAAAAAGAAGTCCTCTAGGGAAAAAATGAAATTAAGATGATGATCAAGTGGTTTTTCTTTTAGTCTTTATAAATGAAACGAAAAGAGATCCAACTAAAACCTAAGCTTTCAATAATTCCTTTCAGAATTACAACCAATAAGCATTAAAGCAAACAAATAATCAACAATCCTAACCTAGCTTTTGAATTATTTCAATCAAACAAGTTTTACCACAAAAATTTCAACCATGAGCATTCAGATTCAGATAAACAAGCCTGACAGTGCAGGGCTGAAAGAAAGCAAAACCCTACTTTTGCAAAAAAAAAAAAAAAAATCAAGTTCTGGGACAAGGACTACCTAGCACCATGCTGGAGGGGTCTTTGATAGAGAGGTTCTGAACAAACACCACTTCTGGATCACTGCACTCAGGCGGTGGCACCGCTTATTGCTAACAGGGTTCAGGTAGTGGCACTGCTTATTTCCTACAATACATGCGCAGTTCCTTGAATAAATCTAGAACACAAAGAGAATGAGAATTCAAGTCAGAAATTGCTCATATCAAGATAAAGACTAATGAATTCACAATAAAATAAAGCGTATAAAGTCAAAGCAGTTCAGATCTGAACATATCTGAAGTTTTAAACCAAACTTCACTAAGTCAGATGACAGATATGACCGAAGAGAGTTACGGGAGCCTGGATTCAAACAAGTGTTCAAGGATTGAGGAAGATCAGATCAACTAAAATTTGCTTTGTTCCCCAGCGGAGTCACCAGATTTGTTGTCACGAATATTGCACCTTGTGCAGACAGAAGCTATTCCTCTGGTCTAAATGGTTCAGAACAGAACAAATAAGTGAACGACAAAGGGTGAAAACCTTCCCTGAATGTTGTAAACACCTGGAATAATACTTTGATGATGAACCTATGTACCTACAAAACATGTCAAACAAATAAGAACATCAAAGCTACTAGAACATTATTTACACATCCATACTAGTGACTAAGGAATCCAATAACATATACATGCGAGATCAATACAACAGATATGTGGGACAAAAATCAACTTTGCATTAAGAAAGCAATCATAGAAGCTTACAACCATTGCCTTAGTGTTGACAAACTCCTCCACAAGACAAACACCCCATCCCCGATAACTCCAACTTGCTCTCTTGTGCTCTCCAATGGATTGGGCTAGGTAGTCAATTCAACAGCATAACCTTACCATTTAGTTCTCCCCCTCAACTATGGGACATGAGCTTGTATTTATAGGGCTCAATGGATAGGGATAGTTGAGAGAATTATGGGTGAGGTGGCCATAAGATCCTACCAAAAGGGATCTCGACTCCAACCAACCCATATTGATAGGGATAAGGGAGGACATGAGGTTCATGTTCTAGAAACCTCGAGAAGCCTCTTTTTTTCCATTTTTACCAAGGGTACCACTTATATAACTTTAGGACAGAGCAGTGAAGGGTAAGGACCGCTTCAAGAACAAAGCACATACATGGTAGCACCGCTTCTCTATAACAGGACTCAAGTGGTGCCGAACAAGGTACTGCTCATCAGCTAAAGGTAAAAAGTGGTGCTAGGGTTTTTTATGTAGAATTGACATCGAGAGCATGTTTCCACTCCAAGTTTGGGATTTAGGGAAAACATAGGTGTAAGGATGTCATCACATGTTGGTGACAGGATTTGGGTATAACAAAATAGTAAAGGCTTCTGGGAACACTACATAGTAAATCAAAAGTAAGATAAAAAGGACCACACTCAAAATCAGAATCAGAACAAAGACTGGTAAAGAACCTACAAAACAAACCCATAGCAGGTTAGACTCCCCAACGGAGTTGCCAGTTCTATTGTACAAGACATTTCACCCTTGTAACCTAGGGTCTGAGGTTACCAACTTACTATTAGACTTGCAGACAATCAACTTTTATAGAAAATAGAATGATAATAGGAAGAGATCTTGGCTTACCTAATTTATGATGGTTGATCTAAGCTTGGTCTTCTCCTAAAGCTTCTAGGGATGCTTCTCTTCACCTACAAAGAGCCAATTCTTCAAGCAATATCTCATACATATATACATCGAAGGTTAGATGAACAACATATTAATAACATAATTGGAACTATTCATTAAACCAATATACATGAGATAAGCACAATACAAGATAGGAAGAAGAATTATCTTTATTAACAAGTAGTGAATAGGTAAGAATACAACCCAGATTCTGATACAAGGACTCCTCTGCAACTGAGGACTCTGAGTTCTACTGCTCAAAAACTCTGAAGGTATACCACCAGCATAACTTTGCTCTTCTAGACTTGATTTATTAGCCCCATCCCAAGGCCTCTATTTATACTTTGGGAAATAGAATGGTTTCGGAGGGTGGGATGGTTGAGACAGTTGGGATAATTATGGATTAGGGCCCAACTAATCTCATCTAATCATGATTTATATTTTTAATGTTGAATTAAGGTACACATGAGTATTGATATAGGCAAGGCGCGTATGACACACAGGTTGCTGAAAGGAAACTCATGTACGCAAGGTACACATGGTTTGCAATGCACATAGTCGCATATGACACACGAGTTGCAATGCACATAGTTGCATATGACACGTGAGTTGCAATGCACATAGTCGCGTGTGCAACCCAAAACTCATAATAGAAAGATATAAGGCTGGTATGGAGATAGTGCATCAAAGGTCATGCACATCTATAGTGTTTTGGCCACTTCAATCCTAATTGTCCTTTTGTGTACCGACATGATGAATGTCAGCACTCAGACAGAGAAGTGTCATTTTGTCTAATAACAAATGGATAGAGTCGTTGGTAATTGTTTTCAGTTGGTTAATGGTACTCTTCACATCATGTCTCTCTGCTACCATTTACTTCTCCTAAGGATGAGGTCAAGCTTCGTTTTAGGCTTTGGCAAGTTTCCATTTCCCAGTCTACAACAACGAGTGTTGCACAACTAGAATTCTCCTCAAGCATAAAGTAAGTATTGTTGATAGGATTGTGGTTCATTTTTCAATTGTCCATTGATCTACTCTCTCCAAATCTCATGAATTGAGACCCCTTTTGTCAATTGCATCATTTTGCATGCAAAAGGAGACAATCTCGCTCACTTTTGGTCTTGAGTACAAGGGTCAATCTAAAAAAAAGGCAGTTAGAATGTCTATAAGAGTGAGGGATACCCCACAACAAGCCAACCGTGGAAGGGGAACCTCTAATTATCAAGGAAACAAGGGGTCTTCAGATAGAGGATTTGACTGTTCTGTGCGAGGGAATCTTTGCAACCTTCTCAATGACTGGGATAAGGAAATGGTCCTCCCACAATTGACCAGGAGACATGCTCATATCAGATGTAGGAATTATTAGAACATGAGGAATACACTAGCTAAGGTGTTGATGCAGCCTCAGAGGAAAAATTTGGCTTACAATCCTCCACTTCCTCCTCCTACCGCTTTAGAGGCTAAGCCTACTCCATTACTGAGCCCTTGCATGGTATCCAAACCCATGGAGTACCATGAGAATGAAGTTGATAAAGAGGCTCTGGTGACCCTAGACATGACCAACATGGCCTCTACTAGCTACAATAGGAGGAATAAATTGGATAGCAGCAAACCGACGAACCCAAATCCTTCCAAGAAATCGATCCCTCTTCTAGTTAAAATAACATCAGAGAATTCTTCTCACTAAGGCCATTATAGATATGTAATCGTTGAAGACAATCTAGAGGAAGCATGGATGGTAGCAGAACCAAATAATGCTCTCGTTCTAGTTAATTTATATTTTTTTTCTTTGTTTTTATCACTCTTTTCCATTATGGAGTTGTTAGGTTTTTTGAAAGATTTCAAATCTTGCAGTTGTTTATCAGAAGTTTCTTATAGTTTGCACATAGGCCTAAGCCTGCCCAATCTCTCACAGTCTCTTTATATTAGAAAGACAAACATTGATATTTACACAAATAGGTTGGTTGGGTCTCTTAGTACATGTCTCAATTATGTTTGCTTAACTATGCAAATTGCTCTTATGAGATGATGACTCATAAGAACTTTTAGGCATTTATTTTCAATCTTATTCTATATTAATATATTTTTGTTGTGAAACTTAAAAAAAACACTACACCTTCATAAATAAAATTAAAAAATAAAGATGAAATCTAACATTGAAATAAGATAAAAAATCTATAGCTAAATTTTAAATAAAAACTAAGTTATTTAATGAACTTGAAGTTTTACATTGAAATAAGTTATAAAAACTTAAAATTTTTATAAACTTGTAAGAAAATAAAATATATACAAGAACATGAAAATTTAACATTAAAATAAATTTAAAATTACAAAGAAAACACAAAATATATATTATAAAATAATAATAAAATATTATAAAAAAACAAGTTATTCATAAAAATCTAACATTGAAATAGGTTCAAAATAATCAAATCTATATTGACAAGGCTAGGTTAACAATGAAATAGATTCAAAATCATCAAAACTATATTTACCACACTAGGTTAATAGTTAAAGAAAAGCACTACAATAAAAGAATCTAAAGAAAAACCAATATATTGAATACAAATAAAATTCTAAAATTAAATGATAATTGAAAGTCCATAAATATATTCATTCTTAAAAAAATGATAATTAAAAGTCAATGAATATATTCATTCTTAAAAAAAAATGAAAAAATAATCATTATAGTATTATTATATTGCCTTTTTAAATAAATAGACAAAACACTTAAATGCCAACATTACATTTTATAATAAGTTATTTACATTTTATAATATTTTATTCATGGTATTATTTTAATATTAATAAATTAAATTGTTTTATATTTTATATCATTATAGTTAATAAAATATATTCAAAATCAAATTAAAAATTAATTTAATAATTGAAAAGTTAATAATAATAAAAGTATTATTACATAAGATATTGGGATATAAAAAGTTGGAAATAACATAAAAATAAGATATTACAAAGAGGTGACCAATCTTAATTTAGAAGATTAAAAGTATTTTTTTATCTTATTAACATTCTCATTAAAATAGAATTTCAAATTATTTGCTAATAGTATTTTAACTCATTACATTTATGAAGATTTAGGATTTTGTTTCCTAAGAAAAATTTTAGAACATAAAATAAAATTCTAAAAAAAACCTAATAACTCTTACTTTTTAAGATCCTTACCATGATGACATATGCTAATTGAAATCTTAATAAAAATTGACAATTCAAAAGAAAAACAATAAAACAATAGTTTTTTTTTATATAATTCATACTTGCTTAATATTAATCTAGCTAGCTCATTCAGTTAAGGAATGGGTAGCCTTAGAAAGGCCATCCACGCTAGTTGGGAGGAGACACTAAAAAATTCAGCCATGTTAAGGGTTGGTGTGATTGCCATGAGCTATGATTTTGACGGCTTAGCTGCCCCTCGGTTTAGATACCCAGGTTGAGATCTTTCAGCCAATCCCAGATGGTCTTTCAGCCAATCCCAAGGTTTAGATGCCTGGTCTCGTCTCTCAGCCCATGATGAAAATATAGATAGATAAAAATGTTACCTATATATCCTTATTTTATTTGTGAATGGTTGTTCTAAGTCAATATGTTTCAGCTTGCGCTACTATCTTGGTGCCATAACATTTTTATGTTAACACTTATTGTCGATTGTCGAGTGTTATAACTTAGCTTTACACACCTAATGAATGAAGAGGCCGTTTTACACTTAGGTATTGAATATGCCACTTATATCTAGAGAGACATGCTCCTGGATGGGCATTAATGTTGAACTGAACTGTTTAGAGGCCGTTTTACACGTTTTATTAGACACTAACGGGTATTGAATATAGAGAGACATGCTCCTGGATGGGCGTTAATGTTGAATTGAACTGTTTAGATATATACTTCTATAATTATGTTTAGATCTTTGGAAGATCATAAATAATCTGTAGGCTGTTGCTAAGGAGCCAGATCACTTTTGTACCATTCATCTAACCCTAAATCAGTAACGATATTGACGATATGCTTGGGGCTGGTCATTATTGTTGTTCGCCTTGTGTGGTTTGAATTGGCATTATGTGTTCTTTAATACGTTATTTACAATTTTTTCTTACGATTATTTTGGCTTAGATTGTTGACAGATCATATATAATATGGAGGCTTTCTTTAGGGTTTTGTATCAAGAATACTGTTTAATATGGTGTTTACAATTATTCTTACGATTATTTTGGTTTAGATGGGTGAGAGATCATATATAAACTGCAACCTTTCATTAAGGTTTTGTATCAAAGAATACTGTTTAATATTTTGGTTTAGATTGATCCTATATAATCTGCAAGTTTTTATCATTAGGGTTTTGTATTAAACGATATTGGTGTACCATTTATTTTATTCATTAGGGTTTTGTATCGAAGAGTATGTTTTTTTATTTAAATAGGAGACCATTTTCTACCCTTTTATTGTTGAGTTTTTGCAAATTTTAGTAATAATTTGTTAAGAAATTTTCAAAACTCTTAAAATCATTGCCTAATCTTATACAATATAGGAATTAAAAAGTGAAGTAAACTAGTAAACCTACGATATGCACCGATAGGACGACCGGCCGCCTGACTAGTCACATCCGAGGCAGCTGGTCGTCCGATTGATGCATATCCTCGGGCAAAGGCTTAAAAAGTTGATTTTATTTATGAACTTAAAATAGCCACAAAAACAACTAAAACAACTGCAAATTTAGCCCCCAAAATTCACGGAATTCCTGCATAAGAAAATCTACAGAAAAGTCAAAATCGTCCTTGTTTTGACAACTCCAAAAACCCTGTAACCCTAAGGACAAGAGCTTTGGATAACCAAGTAAGCCACGCGCTGAAGCCAACGAAAATCATAGTTAATAATGTTCCAAATTTCCAATGGATTTTGGGACTCCAAAAGCCTTGAGAGAACCAAAAACCCATGGGATCAAAACAGGTGTCAAATGGTCGTGGAAGTCCTCATCAAATTGTAGGAACATTACAAGGTGATGAAAATTTATGTTGAGTAAGAAGCAACCACATGCTCACGTCTTGAGCAGTGAGCATCCTCCAACATGTCGGACGTTCAGAAGTAATTCTTGTACGGAGAGGACAGATCGTTGAACGGCACCAAGCTACTCCACTAGCTTCTTCAAGTTTTCAACGACAACATTTTGCACTTCGATCAATGAACCCGTGTTCAGTCTTGTCATAAATTTTGCACTTGATCTTGATCTTGATCTTGACAAGTCATAAGTCGTGTGGTCAGTGGCACTGTGGCAGTCAGTCAACTGGGCGCTCAAGCACTTTCCGGGCGTCGGGTTGCTCTTCGTACGAAAAGGTTAAAACTATTTGATCGTTCAACGTTGGGCCCGCGGCCTGGAAATTCAATTTTCTTGTGCCTGTCAATAAATTTTTAATGATGGTTTCAAGTTTTTAGCGTGTATTATTTGGTTTCAAGTTTTTAGTGTGCATCATTTGACGGTTTAACCAATTTTGTTGAGTGCTAATTTATTTTTAATATTATATATAAGTGCTAATAATTTTTTTATTTTATATTATATATAAATATGAGTAAATATTTATATAGAGATTTATTAATTAAGTAAATTTTAATTAAGAGAAATAATATGATACCATAGTGTTGGATTTAATGCTTTGGAGTGTGGTTGTTGAGTTTGGTAGCTATAAGCAATACTAAGTAGGCTAACAATTTGGTAGCTATAAAGAGTACTAAGTTTGGTAGCTATAAACAGTACTAAGTAGGCTAACACTTTAAGACTCAACTCGGAAAAGTGTCACTCATTTCCAAGAGCTAACCTCAAATCAATGAAAAATAACTTTAACTATATAATTTGTACAAACCAAACCAAGTATGGGCCATGAAATTTACAAGGTAGATACTCAAAATCATGCTATTAAGGTTAGTGTTTAGAATAAAAATACAAAGCAATATGACATTCATGAATTTGCATAGAACTTATACCAAACAATCATCAAATTTCCCTTTGACGGCTAAAGTAAGTTTGAAATTCCAAACCTGGTGCCAAGCTATCTTCTTAAGTTTGATTGAGGTGGGAAATCCATCTCTAATTGAAGGCGTTGTAAAAAAATCAGCAATTTAGGGTTTTATTCCGTCAATATTTATTAATCTTTAAGGTAGTGAAATGGTTATAATTTCATTTTCTACATAATCCAAAAATTCTATCAAATGAAGAATTTCTAGATTGATTTTTTATATATATGATTTAGATAAAATTTGTAAGAATTTTTATAAATCTAGATTATAATTGTCAAATGAATCTATTTTTATTATTAAAATTGGCATTAAAACATAGTTATATTAGGTTTTGCAAAAAAAAAAAAAAGTGGTAAATTGGAAACTAGAAGAGTCATAATTGGTTGTTATTTATGAATATTAGTTGATTCATCACCATACTTAAAAAAATCATGCTATTTAAAATAATGCATTGGTGGTGTATAGGGGGGCTAATTTCCACTTATTGGAGATTCATTTGGGTATTGGAACATTAATGTGTTTCTTTTATTCTAGATGAAAAAAGGATTTCAACACTTTAGTAAACGGAAGATATCTAGTATTGTCTTTTATCAAGTATCCAAAGCTTCATACACCAAACCATAATACTATATCTAGTTCCCTCTTTCTTTCTTTTAAACAAAAACTAGCTATGATTTGTATTAAAGAGTGATGTAGTTATGTTGAACAAGAAGATAATGCAAAATTATAAGGAACTAACAACAATTCAAAATATGTTTAGCTCCTATCATGCTAATTTATTTAAACCTATGAAGCTTTAAAATTGTAAATACATACAAAAAAATGGCACTTTTGTAGTTTATACCTTACAAACAATCCTAAAAGAAACTAATATTTACAAAACATAACAATGTATTTTTAAGGAAAGCAAAGTTGGTTATTGCTTCATCATAGACATGGTCTAGTGGTTTTGCTTCCAACTTGTCCACTTCCATGTCATCTCGGAGCTTGTTTATTGTTCCTTGTTCCCCATGTTCCACAAGAATGGAGCTCACTAAGAGATGATTCAAAAAATCATAGATAATCCTTCGCTTAGCTCAAGAACCAACGGTCTTTAGTTGAGCACGTTCTTTTCTAGAACTAGAATTTATTTTTTCTCTTGTAACAATATAATCATTATTTATGCATTTTGAGATGCATGTAGGTTTTCAAGGTCATGTGTCTTGGACATGTTAGAGAATATGGCTTGGTGCTATTTCCTTTAATAAATCCTCTTGCTTCCTTATAAACTATCTTAATTCATGGATGTCCCTATGGGAGGAGGGTGACTATTTCCCATGCTACTCACAACAATGTCCCACACAACTGTGGTGAGCGTTGGCCAATTGAAACTCAAAATTGTAGGTAGAGAGAGAATTGGAACCTCAACGAGAAAGGGCCCTTAGAATTAGGAAGAGTCATAGTCCATTCCAAATTGAAAGAGTCATCATAATTTCCAAGATACCCATTGTAATTGAAGTAGAAATAGCCATCCTTGAAGAGATATTAAAATCTTACTAAGTTGAAATGGAGAGTACATTCTTGGAGCTTAGCGCTCTTAAGACGATTCTTATTAGGCAAAGCACATAGAACAAAAAAAAATACTAGCTTAAGACCCACATCCACTAGCCTAGAAAGGATTACAAAAGCTTGAGGTTGGGATAAACATACCAATTGAAACCTTAAGCAAGGTTAGTAACATAACAAAATCCCAAATGCATCCACATTGTTGGATCCCATTGCTTGATATTATGAAACATGCCAAGGAAAAGCACGTGTGAATTTCAAGTTATCCTTGATGGTACATCCCTTATTCCCTTAAGAGAATCAACGTTGATGCAACATGACCCTCCCATAGTGATATTCACATGCATGAGAAATAAATGGAGATTGAGGAATGGGGTTCCATGTTAAGTTCTCATGTTTTTTTTTTAAATTCATTCATTCAACTTATTGGTTAGATTGGTGTAATGTCCCTACAATTTGGGCAAATTCAAGCATAACTAGTAATGACTCTATGGGGTTCCAACTAACACCAAATGGTACCAATTTGAAATGAAATGGTATGGTTATCCTTATCACATACCAATATGAACTTTGAACACTTTTATTTTGTGTTCAAGCCTTTGCATCTTGGTTTGGGGCTAATGAGAGAAAGTGCAAGTTTCCTAGGAAAAAGTAGTAAACTAGTCTTTCTTTGTTTGGATCCAAACACCACTGAACCTTTCCAAATTACTTATTGAAGGACCCTACGGGATTTAAAAAATCCCAACATGCCTCAAACACTCAATGGTATAATTAGAAAACTCATTTTGACACGTTATTCGAGTTTGCACAATTTTGGCTAATTTCTAGCTTTGGACTAGTGAAACCCAAGTTGATACAAATGCACCCAAATGGATTCAAATTATATATAAAATGGATTGGGTGGTATTATGGCATCCTAATGCATATTATTAATTCTCATACACTTTCCAAATGCTTCTACAACTTGATTTTGACCATAGGGAAAGAAGGACAAAAACACTAGGAAAATCAATGTTTAAACCCCCAAGGGTAGATGACATTTTTGTCTCTCTGAATGTAGTACAACCCTCCAAAATTTCAAAAAAGAGTATGGGGATGAAAATTAGACATCAATGTCTATAATTATTCATGGTTATTAATATTTTCAAATAGGTTATTAGGCGCAACATCTATATGGTAGCTTTCAGTGAATTTGCTTAAGGGAAAATGGTATTAACAACTTGATTTTGACTCATGAAAGGTAGATTGAATGTTTCAGATAATGACCTGATATATAAATACCATAAAAAACATTCAAATGGTTTCCCCAAAAACATTAAAAATCATAGAAATTACTTCATACAAATCTTATATAGAACTCTTTTAGAGTGGAATCCAAATAAATGAAAATTAGACATTCAAGAGCATGAGAATACAATCCTTTCAAACTGGATTTTCTTGGATTTTGAGTTACAGAGAATATGATCATGAAATTATAGAGTCATAAATAATTTATGGCTTCCCCATCATCATCAAACTCAAATAAAAGTCCCCATACAAATATGATATACAACTCTTTCAAAATGGAAGCCAAATACATGAAAACTAGTCATTCAAGAGCATGGGAATGCAAGCCTTTCACACATAGATTTCTGATATTTCGACTTACATAGAATATGGAAATAAGATTACAAATCCATACATCATATACCTAAGCTTGACATCAAATATACTCAGCAAAGTGCAAGCACCACTCCAACAAGTGTGCCTTCAACATGAGAGTGTGGGGGAATGAAGAAGAAGGAATAAGAGAAGGGGGAGATAGATAATTCTTGAACTGTATGAGCCTCCAAATTACAACTAAAAAAATTCATTCAACTCCAAATGAGAGTTTTGAATTGACTCTCCATCAACCAACTTGGAAAGGAATCCAACTCCCTCGAAATTGGTTCACAAGTAGGGAGAGTGAACACTCACCATGTACAATGGACAAGAAAAAGCTCTCCAAAATGACAAAGGTGTGGGAATATTATAAAACCAATTCATACTTGTTAAATTATTGTGCCATTGATCTTCAGGAAATGAGTGCAATTGAATTGTTGTATTATTGTGCAGTGTAATGGAATGAATAATACACACCAAATGAGACAAATTTCACAGGAAAGATATAAGAATTGTTCAGTATAGTTACAATATAAACTTCATTGATACTAGAAGTATACAAAAATTCTACATAAAGGAGAATTTAAATCATGTCGATATGATTCGAATCTACCAACTCAATTTGACTGCATGGCTAACTAGAAGTGTCTAAATCACTATCGGAGTTCACTAGTCTAACTACAAATGTCTAATTCAGTCTCTCAATCAGTGATAATCAGTTAAACCCGTTAAACCGATGTGGTAGGTGAGAATTAGGTGAGAATAGGTGCCTTTCCACATGCATCCATGCAAGACTGGCACTAACTGAACTGGAGGACATCTAACTGAATGTAAATGGAGCATAACTTAGCTTAACTAGTTACCAACTACCAACAACTGAATGAGGTTGGTGGTGGCACTCCCAGTGGCTCCTAAATTGTAGGTATTGGCTTCAGAGGCACATAAAATGATGCATGAAGATGCAGTTAGTTGCAGTTAACCTCTATATGTGTCCCCCACACTCTAGTGATTAGTACTAGTGGCACCAATAGCCCAAGTGGACCCAATATTAATTAATGACTATTGAGTTAGGAAAATATAATCTAATAGACAAGTATGGATACATGAGGATTATAAATCCTAAAACCCACCTTAATCCTAACTTGGACAACTGTGGGCCTTGAAAACAAGACCAACAGTCACCCATTACAATCCAAAAGAATTAAAAAATGTTTCTTAATAAACTAAGGAAATAGGGGAAAACCTCATGGGAACACCCCCCTCCCCCCCTCAAAATAAGCAGGAACAAGAACTAATAATCAAGCCTTTACACCTAAAAGATATATGAGAAATATAAATCTCTTTTCTGTGAAGGAATTGGTGAATATGTCTACAATCTGATCCTCCATAGGACATTAATGTAGTGTGATGGTTTTGTCATGCACTAGTTCCCGAATATAATGCATGTGAACCTTAATGTGCTTTGTCCTTTTCTTTTAAACTGGATCACTGGAAATTTTTATGGGGCTCTGGTTGTCACAATAAATGTCCACTGAATGTGAAGTGTGAATATCTAATTTTGTCAAGATTCCATGTAGCCAAACTTCTTCAATACATGCATTCACAACTCCTCGATACTCTGCTTCTACTGAAGAGAGTGCAAGTGTTGCTTGCTTCTTGTTGGACCAACAAATTGGCCCAGATATGATCATAAACACAAGTCATGAAGTGGATTTTCTATCATTCCTATCTCCTACCCAGTATGAATCTGTGAATCCTATGAGATCAAGCTCTGCACCAGCTGCATAACAAATCTCATGATCTCTAGTACCCTGCACATAGTGCAAGATCCTCTTTGATTCCTTCCAATGCAACTCATGTGGCTCCTACATGTACCTGGAAGCAACACTCACAACATAGGATATGCCTGGTCTCGAATGTGTGAGATATAGAAGGATCCCAATGAGCTATCTATAAAGAGTGTTGTCTACCAATGGTGTATATCCACCTTCCTATAGCTTGATGCTAGATAGAAAAGGAAAAGGGGATTCCTTGTTGTATTCCATGTGGAATATTTTGAGCATGTCTAGTGAGTATCTGGACTGTGAGATCGTGATTCTTAAGTCTTTTGACTTACTTTGAGACCAATGAATTGTCTTAACATTCCTAGATCAGTCATAGTGAATGATTTTCTTAGAGAAGACTTGATGCTTCTCAATCTAGCAGTAGAGTTGTTAGTAATGAGAAATTTATCCACATACAACACAATCAATAGCAAGTATCCCTCTTTATTTTGCATGCAAACATTACAATTTGATTGCCATCTTTCAAATTTATGTGATATGAGAAAGACATCCATTTTGGAATACCATTCCCTTAGTGCTTGTTTGAGTCCATACAACGATTTCCTCAGTCCACAAACTAAGGAAGGATCCTCAATGAGCCCCTTAGGTTGTTTCATGTAGTCTCTTCCTTCAAGTCACCATGGAGGAAGGCACTTTTCACATCCATGTGATGTACCTCTCATCTCTTGGAAGGTGCAACTTCCAAGACAAGTCTGATGGAACCCATTCTTGCTACTAGACCGAATGTCTCATTATAGTCCAATCCTTGAACCTGTGAGTATCCTTTAGCCACCAACTGAGCCTTGTACTTGGTTGTGGTTCCATCAGAGGCTATCTTGGTCTTATAGACCCATTTGGACTAAACTAGTTTCCTCCCTAGAGGTAAGGAGACAAGTTCCCAAGTTTTATTGTCATGTAACGAATCAAATTCCTCATCCATAATTTCCTCCCATCTAGGATCATGACAAGATTCCTTGAATGTTTGAGGATCTCACCCCAACATCATGAAGAACCTCTAAGGGAGAAGTGAATCTGTGTGGGATAGTGCAACATTCTCTTTCTGATACTGGGACCTTGTTCTTCTCTCATCATCTGAATTTCCAGCACCTTCCCCAGCTGCTTTAATGAGTTGCTGATCCCATTTAGGTTGTTGAGATGAAGTGGATGCTGGAGCTAGATCTAGATCTCTTTGAGGTGTAAACTCAATATCAGATTCATCTTGGGATTCCTCTTCTCATAAATCTAAAATGCTAGACAATAAATATGTATATGCAATAAGACGTAAATGAGTTTTGATAGCTTTACCTGCTTCGAATAGAAGCTCTGGTTGTACTGGGTTTGAGTACGGAATGAAGTAAGAGAAAGCATATGAATTGGAGGCATGATATGTAATTCCTTTCACTATAGTCTTCCTAGATGATATTTCTGTGATCTCTACTGAGTCAAGGCCAAATACCACTTTCTTTGGTGAGCCAGTGTGGGTCATCTGATATACAGACAACAAATTTGATGCAAGAGAGGGCACATAAAGAACATTCTTGAACTCACCATACTAGATTTTAATGGAACTTCTTCATGTTGCTAGGATGTCAGAGTCATCACCCATAATAATAATAGGCCCTCCTATGAGGTTGAGAGTGGTGAACCAATCCTTGGAGGCAACCATGTGGTTGGATGCTCCAGAATCAATCAAGTAAGATTTCGACTGAGTGAGGCCAGCTTTCAAGGCATGGAACCTCTCATGATATTCTATCAGTTGTCTAGCATCATAATTCTTTTCTCTTTGTGGAAGAGTAATAAGGTTATTTTTAAGGAGAGCGGACAACTAGTCGATCTTCTTCTTCATGCATTAGATTTCAGGATGAAAGCCCCTCATACAATAAGGACACTTAGTATCTTAAAACTTTTTCTTCTTATTGGAGCCTGAAGCTTCTTTAGAAGACTTCTGACTCTCTTTTGGCTTCAAATCAAATGGTTTATGCTCCTCCCCCTTGTGCTTCCCTTTATCTTATGCATTGGTTGAGTCCGACATTAGAAGAGCTTGGTTCTTGGGATTTTGGAGGACTCCCTTTTGGACCAACTTATCCTTGTCCTATATTAAAGACTCAGAAAAGCTATCAAGTGAAGGCATCTTCCAATTGGGGATTGAATCTCTTCCAAAATGGAAGGTAGAGATGAATACATATTACTCAGAACCAAGTTTGTTGAGCACAAAGAGAACAAGTTTCCCATCCTTCCTCTCTATTCCACATTGCTTACATTGTAGTGCTAGAGACTTGAATTTTGTAAAAAACTGCTAGATAGTCTCGAAACTGCTGGGATGAAATGATATTAGCTCATTCTCCAAGATGTGTCCCCAAAGCTCATATTGTTTTCCAAACAAGAATTCTATATTCTACCAAGATTCTTTGGGAGTCTTCAATCCCTTAATATGAAAGAGGAGATCCTTGGAGATGTGACAACAAAGGAAGCCAAAAGCTTCATCCAACTGGTTCAAGAATATTTTTTTTCTCAGTAGGATTATGAGGTTTTGTCTCTCTACCCATAGTCATCCTATACAGGCCAAGCTCGTGCAAGGAGACCAGCGTATTTGCCCTCCAATCAACATAATTAAAGGGTGTTAGGAACCGGGGTAAGAAAGCAAAAGAATCCACCAATTATTCCTTCTGAACAATTAATTTATTCAATTAAGCTACGTAGCACCTGTAAGAAAACACTACAAAATAAAAAAATTCGCACTATGTCAAAATAAATCCTTCCATCTCGACATGTACACTTTCTCAAGGTCCATCATGCTCGCAAAGAATTCTCTGAAAGAATCCAAATTTAGCAATGCACACTTTGCGGGACTTATGTGGAAACCCAATTGCTTCTAGTGTACAATGGAGATTGGACAGACTTGCTTCTTTCTTGAGTAGGATTTGATACCATGTTAAATTTTTGTGCCATTGATCTTTAGTCAATGAGTGCAATTGAATTGTTGTATTATTATGCAGTGTAATGGAATGAATAATACACATTGAACACGACAAATTTCATAGTAAACAAATAAGAATTGCTCAGTATAATTACAGTATAAACTTCATTAATTCCAACAGTATACAACAGTGTTACATAAAGGAAAATTTGAGTCATGTGGATATGATTCGAATCTACCAACTCAATCTGACTGCATGGTTAACTAGAAGTGTTTAAATCACTATCGGAGTTCACTAGTCTAACTCCATATGTCTAATTCAGTCTCTCAATCAGCTATAATCACTTAAACCAGTTAAAATGATGTGGTAGGTGAGAAGTAGGTGAGAATAGGAGCTTTCCCACATGCATCCATTCAAGACTGGTGCTAACTGAACTGGAGGACATATAATTGAATGTAACTAGAGCATAACTAGTTACCAAATACCAACAACTGAAGGAGGTTGGTGGTGGAACTTCCATTACCTTCTAAATTGCAGGGATTGGTCTCAGAGGCACATAAACTAATGCATGAAGGTGTAGTTAGTTGCAGTTAACCTCTATATGTGTTCCCCATACTCTAGTGACTGGTACTAGTGGCTCTAATAGCACAAGTGGACACAATGGTGCTAGTGGACCAAATATTAATTAATGAATCCTAAGTTAGGCAAAGTATGGACAAGGGAGGATTGTAAATCCTAACAATACTTAGGATAAAAATATTTAATCATTTTTATTAATTTCCTACCTAATATCCTAGATAGTTGGCATCCACTTGTACCGCATAGTCAACACTTTCCATATATACCCCTGGAGCACCTTTATCTTGATTCTGGTTCGATCTTGTCCACTCTATTGACTGTTAGAATTAGTAACTACGCCTTCTTGCAGAATTTTTCTTTATTCTTCTTTTTTCCAACTTTTCCTTGGATAAGGCAAAGCTAGTTAACTAGGAAACTGCTATCTTTTGTTGCCAACCCATCTTCCATTATTTTCTCTCCATATTCTAGGATTAACATGTTTTTCCATCATTCATGACAACTAACTCATGCTTTAGATAATTCATGAGGTCCTTAAATGATTATGAAATTTCTTTAGCCACCTATGGGGGTTTATCATATTTGGTATTAGGGTTTAATGAGCTAGCATGAGTTGTCTCCTAAGAAACATGAATTTACCTATGAAGGATGTATTATTTATGTACACTAATTTGATCAATAATACAATGGAAGATATTGGATCATTCTTCACTTCTCTTTTATCCAGTCTTACTGTTCATCTCTCTATTTTTCCTTGTGCATACTTGTGGAATTATCTTTGTAGCAAGATATACCTCCTATGCTTCTTCTTTGAATCAAGGATATTTTTCTACATGGTATCATAGATGCAATTTCTTCATGGTATTAGAGTGCAAGGTTGTTCAAGTTCAACAGAGTTGAGGAACTATCTATTCTCTCTCTCTGAGCACATCTAGTCTCCTATTCCTCTCTGAAGAAGAGCTTGGTATTGAGCTTACAATATTTTCTCCTAGTTTTATTTATGTAGGTTGCAGAGAGTATATTCTTGAGTGGATCAACATCTTAGTATGGATTCTTCTTTATCTATGATCCCGATTCCCTTCAACTATCATGAATGGAAATCCAAAATTGGCATTCTATTGCATAGCAAGGGACTCTATAGAGTTTCTATGGCTTTAAAAAATGAACCAAATTTTGTTGTTGAGAAAGATAAGTGGAATAATAGGTTGGATGAAGCCTATGGATTGCTTTGCCTCTCTATTTACCCTAATATACTATTTCATCTACATGGTTTGACCACTCCAAACCAAGTATGGACCAAACTTGAGTCTCTCTCTGAAGTACAAGATGAGATAAGAGTGCATTAGTTGGAGAATGAATTATTCTCATTAAGTCCAAGAAATTTCGATTCTATTGAGGGTTTCTTCACCAAATTCAAGTCACTTGTTCTATTGATAAAGCAACGTGGGATTGAGAAGAAGGAATATCAATTGATTCTTTCCATTCTTTCAAAATTGGGTCCTGAATACTTAGTTTTTGTGTCTACTTTGCATGCTACTAGGCTTGTTATTTCTAATTGGAAAATGCCTTGTTTGAGTACATTCTTTGATTCACTAACAAAGAAGAAAGATAAATTGATCCAGATGGGTGCTCTTAGATCATCCAAGGAAAAGTATCATGCTCTCATAGTTCAAGGAAGCAAGAATACCAAATTCAAAGAGAAGAAAATTGTGAAAGTAAAGAAGCCAAAGTCAGATATCGAAGATGAAAGTTTGAAGCCTACTGATGAATATTTAATCAAGAAAGTTAAGAAGAAAGGAAGTACATTCAAGTGTTCTTATTGTAGCAAGGGATTTCATCCTTGTTGGCAAGGAGATCAAGTGAACAAGGTGTAGCGAAGGAGATAGAGACAAGTGTCAAAGTGGATTGCACAAGAGAAAGTTGCTGACAAGTGTGGTCGATCTGGTTGAAAGTAGTTAGAATTTTTGTCCAAGTTAGTTAGAAAGTCAGTTTATGTGGACCTTTTTGTAAAGGCGCAAGCCTATAATTAGAGTTAGGGATGTAGCTGATAGATAATCAAGGGGAGGGGATCTTACTTCTTTTGTATCACTATGATCTTATGGTTGCAAACTGCTTTGTAGTCTGCGGATGAATGGGTTTTGTCCTGAGGCTTTCTACCAAGGGATGTATTTTGATTTTTGAAACTAATATGAGATGAGTGTTGATAAAAACTCTACCTTTGTTTTAAACTGCAATGATGTGATCTATGATGTTCATCTTGTATGAATGATGTGATCTATATGTTTATGAATCTATGATATATGATGATGCAAAGTATTTATGTGGTTAATGGGTTCTTACATGTTGACATATTTGTTAAGTTAAATTGAATAATGAATTGTTGCGATATTAGAACTGCTGCAAAGGATGATAAATAACTTAGATAAATGATATGTTGAAATCTCATGGATCTATGAACTACATTGCGACATAGTAAGATTAAATGCGCAAGTCCTCTTCCTTTCCGAGGAAACATGGTTCCTGCAGGCCTCCCTTAAACATATTGGGTGAGACTGCATCTACTTCGCAGGTGTTGCTGGATAAGGGTAAAACTTGTCCAAGCGGGTGCTGAGGGAGATTGCATCAGAGGGTGTCAATAGTGAGTGAAACCCTATCGATTGAAGTGTGTCAATAAATGGTTCCATTCCTGGGACTATAGTGAGATGAAGAAGAGGACATGTTGTGGAATGCGATAAATCCAGAGATCTAGGACTGGTTCGATCAGAAGGCTCGAGAGTTCGCAGTAGAAGAAAACAAGAGCTCCATACTGACAGTAGAAGAGTGGTTGGGAAGACATATCTACTTTGATATTCATGAAATTTTCTTTGCTGGGTTCCCAATTATTTTGTATGAGTGGTTGGTACAACTTACCTTCTAGAAAAGGAACTTCCAAGGAGGTGAACCTACTTACTAGACCCATGAACTGATCTAGCGGCTGAAAAGGGTAAACAACAAGGTATCAAGAGCAGTCGAAGTGTGGATCAAGAACATTTGGGAAGGATATATCACTGAGTTTGATGTCGACATAGTCAAATCCTATAGTGACACAGAAGGGGAATTCTTCCAGGGACTAAGAGGGAGGTTTTGATTGTCTTTGCAATTGTGGATTAAGATACTCATTTGCGAAAAGGGAATATTGAAAATGAAATCCAATGAGTTAAACCCTAATGTGCTGAGGCTACAGGTATTGCGAAGATGAGAGTTGGATGGAATGATATGGGATATATGGATGGGAATTAAGAAGAGACCATGAGGGAAGTCAAGTAAGAGTGTGGTATTCTCCGAAGTGGGGTGAGGTTTTGGTAAGAGAAGAGGTGGAGGATTGAGGGGAGTCTTGGTGCGACCAGAATAAGAAGCTATGAGAGGATACCACAAGGGACTAAGAGACCCTACAACGATGAAGGATATGACCAAGATACGTCTTATCTCAAGGAAAGGACCGAACCAAAGAAACAACATACCTACTCCTACGTGCACTACACCACATTCAGGAATAAACACCAAATCATCACAAGACTTCCTCGTGTGCCACCACATGAGTAATAGTAGTGGATCAGGGAATAATAGAAGAAGACCTAGAATAGCGGGTGATGACGTAAAAATTCCCTTGTTCCATGGGAACAGGACTGGAAATCTTGAGCAATATTGGTTTCTCTGCGAAGCAGGTCCAAGACAAAGTCTCAAGAAAGGAAAACTAGCGACAACCTTTCAACAACGAGCATTAGATTGGTACATGAAGTTTGTACAAGTGCCAAAAGGACATTAGTAGAAGACACTAGCGCAGATTATAATGAAATTGATTGAAGACTTTAGAAAATCCAAATCCAAGTTGCAATACATTACTAAGTTAAAGGAAATCAAAAAATGTCCGAACGAATTGGTATGGGATTTTGATTAGTGGTTCAAGATGCTGATGGATAAGGTCAGCTTCAGGATGAGAGATGTGCAACACAAAGAATGGTTCATTGTAGCATTGGTTCCCCACATCTAGATGCCTGTAATGTAGCAGAAGATTTCGACACAAACCGAGGCTCTGGAAATTGCGGTGAAGCTGGAATATTCACCAATTGGAAAAACAGGGGTTGGGATGAATTAGATCCAATCGTAATTGGAAAATCTTACTATTCAGTTGTAGGATATCAACAAAGGAAATGACATATGCGAAGAAGTATGGAACACTCGATGTCGCATGGAAGGACATCATCAAGATCAATGTCCAGAATTCTGCAAATACTTATAGGCTAGAGCTTCTAATCCATTGAATCAAGGTGGAATTCCATGGTGTTGAATCTGTTAGACTAGAGGACATTGGTCCAAGGAATGTGTATATATTCAAAAGGTTGTGTCGAAGCTGACAAAATTGTTTTGCAATTTGGTTCGATCACTTGGTCATGAAGAGAAGGATTGCAGAGCATACGACTTGCTCCAAAAGAGAACAATGGATACATATTTTATTAAAGGAAAAGAACATCAACCAGTGGAGAGGCCACAACTGCAAAAACAACCACAGTTTGCGCAACAACAACCACAGTTTGCTTCTCCACAACCACAGTACAATCATATGTAGTATAATTAATAGTAGTCGTAGTATACTCAGCCATAGTATAGTCAACCACATTACGCTCCACCGTAACCTAACCAGTAGCAACAGTTTAACCAACCGTAGTATCAACAACAAGGAGGATTCCAAGGAGGATTCTGTGAAGGTCACAACATAGGCTTTGGCCGAGGAGGTGCTATGGGACGAGGTCATGAACCAATGATGTGTTATAATTGTGGAGTCTTGGAACACTATCAGAGGGATTTTCTAAACCTACAGCCTCAATGTATATATTACACTATTGCAAATCACACTATCGAAGAATTCCCATAGTTTATTGCAAAGTGGCAAGCCAAGAACCTGCCACAACCACAACTGAACCAGAATGCGAACCAACCTCAAATTCAGAATTAAGGACCAACTACAGGAAAAAATTTGGTGGAACCCAGGACTTGGCCCGTAGATGTTGGAGTCATAACTCGAGGAGGCACACAGATGGGAGATGATGGACCACTCCCACATATCTGATTGGCAGCTCAAAAGAAGGTACAATTCGATGTTGACATTGAGAAAGAAACCTTCTTTGATGCAAGAGACATAATGAATAGATACATGGGTAATTTTCCTATCTATGAAATTCCACCTACTTTCGATTCAACAATTGTGTCAGGATCATCGTGGAAGGTTGGAACATTGCAAAAATTTCTAGAAAGTTTTCTTTCACTAGCAAAAGATCTAGATGGATTAGAAAAAATAGCAAGTTTGTTATACATATAAGAGAAAGGGCAACAGAAACACCCTGTGAATTCTTTGCATAAGAAGAAAACATTAAGGAATATGAGAATGAACATCCATATCGGTGACTATGATGTGAATTCGGTCATCTTGGATCTAGGATCAGATGTCAACATCTTGACAAAGAAAACTTGGGAAAGGATGGGTAAACCACAATTGGTTTGGTATCCTGTACAACTACTACTGGAAAATTAGGCTAGAGTGTAGCCAATTGGATGAGTATCACACCTACTCGTTGAAGTAGAAGGGACGAAGACTTATGCAAACTTCGACGTTATTGAGATCGTCGACGAAAGTAAATCATATCCCATGCTATTGGGTATTAGTTAGGCTAATGATAATATGAAATTTATCAACTTCAAGAAGAGAGTGATGAATTTTAAGAATTGCGACATGTGGATCATTGCCCCATTGGATTCGAGTGAAGGAAGAAGATACGTCAAACCAGTAAAGGGGAAGTCGTTGGAGGATGGGATAATTCATATAACATTTATGAGGATTACATCCATCACAATGCATATGGGGATTTGGGATGGAAAAGTAATAGCTCCGCATCATCATATTCTGATGATGCACTGGAGAATTGGTAGAATCGAATACATGAAGTATCAGTCCAAAAATGTGGGAGAGTCACTCAGTCGCTGCATTGGGTCACAACAGAAGTTGTAAAACTACCAACATACGAAGGGATACCTAACTTGACTCAGTTTATTGATGAGTTTGAGGACAAAGTATCAGAGCCTCAGCGATTGTTGGCAATGGAGGAATCACTGAAGGATACTCTAGCGATATGGTGGGATACACATAAGAGCTTGATTGACGGTTGGATGGTGTGTCGTAGACTAATGGAAGTTTGATTTGGAGAAACATATCACTACAAAGGGGAGAAGCACGATGGAAGGAATGATACCAATGATCATTTAGTCACATGTCAGACCGCATGGGTATCAAGTCCGAAGGATGAATGGGTACATTCTTTTTTCCATACGTTCAATAAACTGCCACGACAATGGTACATATCAGCTGAACTACGAAGGGAGATTAAAACATGAGAATATTTGATAGTCTATTTAAGTCATACTTTCATCTTTGTGGATGCTAACCCGGTGATACATAATGCACTTCATAACATCTGAAATGTAGTATTGGAAATAGTTCTAGTGACATTTCCAGTAGGACTATATGAGACATCAGTAACATAATTGATGACAGAATGCTACAACGTGATAAGATAACCTGATGATGGGGACGATCTAAGGAATATCAACATCGCAGAGTTAGAGGGAAGTCGGGATAACTTAGCACCAGAAATAATGGCCGACAGATTTCAACAACCACTCAATATAAGGAAGGTCAATATTGGGATGAAAGAGGACCCAAAGTTCTCTAATATAGGAGATTACTGGGATGAAGCGACTATGGTGAAGACCATGACTTTGCTGCATGAATTCTAGGATTTGTTTCTGAATAAATTCACTGAGATGAAAGGGATTTTAGTAGACTTTGGAGAAATGAAAACCCCTCTAAATACAAATGGAAAACCTAAAAAGAAATGTCCTTATCGATTGAACCCACGATACAAGGAACATGTCAAATCTAAGCTCGATAGGATGTTGGATGTTGGAATCATCGAAACCATGAAAGAGTGGGAATGCATCAGTCCAATGGTTGTTCAAGACAAGAAGATAGGAGAAATATGGATATGTGTCGAACTTCGAAAGTTAAATGATGCATGTCTTGATGATCAGTTCCCAAATCCATTCAATAACAAAGTACTAGAACGATTTGGAGGATAAGAGATCTATTCGTTCATAGATGGATTTTCAGGTTACCATCAGATAAAAATTGTGAAGGAAGATCGACACAAAACCACTTTTGTGATGAAATGGGGATGTTTTCAATACATGGTGATGCCATTTGGCCTCAAGAACGTACCTGCAATCTTCTCAAGGGTAGTGGTTGTTGCGTTTGAATATTTCATTCAGAAATTGTTGGGCCAGGAAAGAACACAAGGAAGAACCTAAAGCGCAAGCAGAAGAGGAAAAGTGGGTGCACGATGGGATAAAAGTAGTTAAAGAATGGAAAGGAAGTGCAGAGGAGAGAAAACTGCGATGCAGATTAGTGCTATGAAGGAAAAAGAATACCAAAAGAGGCATGTAGAAGAGTAAAGGCTAGAAAGGTGCAAGTCAAGAAATACTACAGGAGTCAGAGTCAACAGAAGACTAAAGGACAATTTTGCGACTAGTTATGACCTGTACAGGCAGGATGAAAGACATTTCCATGGCTAGTTATGGCCATGATCAATGAAATAAAGGACATTTTTTGGCCAGTATGGCCTGTCATTAATGTAATAGAATATATTTTGTAGCTACTTATGACTGTAATAACTGAGTTGTACTCAGTCGACCCTACACAGTCTTGTAATTTATATAAATAGGAGGAACCCACTCTATATAAGGGTTAGCTTCAGAGGGATTGTGATAGTTGATTGTTGACTTAGAGAGAAGTCTGATAGCAGAAGGATGTTTAGCCGCGGATTTGTAGCTGAGTGCACAGACCATTTTATAGATTCATTCTGCAACTGAGTGTGCATATAGTAGAGTAGAATATTTGATCTAGGCTGTGTGCATATCAATAGGAGTAGATAGAAGAATAAACCAGAGGGCATGAGAGAAAAAAGAGTCTGAGCCAAATAGACATATCTCAAAATAGTCTATAAGTCATAGAATGCAAGGTGCCATATATTTCTCATGCCAGATGAAGAGCACCTTGGTGGTTTTTCCCATATGGGTTTCCACATTATTTCCTGTGTTAATGAATGATTGAATGTTGTGTTAAATATTTAAATATTAATGTTGAATGTTTTATTATCTTGCATTATTTATGGTTATCGTTTGAATGAATGTCGCAATACTGATAAGCAGTGAATGAATGGATATATCGAAGCATTGTATATTAGTTCATGTTTAAACACTATTAAGTCAGAATATAATTTGCATCACGGTCATTACTATCAAGGAATCAGCCGTGTCGCACTATTGCACCAGCTATTAATTTGTTAAGGGTAAGGTTGTGTCGCATGCTGGTTGTGGCGCACTATTGTTCCTCCGTTGAGTAGTAATTAATTCAACACTCCATCTCTATCGAGCTCCTTGGCCATGCTCCAAGGGACTGTAATTCCTTGCCAACTGCTGAAACATGGTTCTGGAAGTTAGACATTAAGATATCTCGGGTGAGACTTCANTCTCTATCGAGCTCCTTGGCCATGCTCCAAGGGACTGTAATTCCTTGCCAACTGCTGAAACATGGTTCTGGAAGTTAGACATTAAGATATCTCGGGTGAGACTTCCCCCGCCTCGTAGGTGTTGCTAGCTGAGCTTGCTCTGTTGGGACGATGTCTTTGGGTGTTTTGTTGGTTTTGTGTTGTTGTTGAAATTGGGTTGCATGAGTGAGGAAAAGTATGGCAACAAATGGTTCCGTTGCCAGGACCCATAATCATTTGAGTTGAGGGAATTGTTGTGGCATTCGACAAAGAAGGAAATCAAGGATTGGCTAGAGTCTAAGACATTGGCATTTGCGTAAGAAGAGAGGACAAGATCACAGTTGAGTGCAAAAAACTAGTTAGACCGATATATATACTCTGATATTCATGAGATCTTCTTTGCAAAGTTTCCTATTGTGCTGCATGAGTGGTTGGCAAGATTGGCAACTCGGCAGACAAATTTCCAAAGAAGAGAAGCGATTGAGTGGAGTGCTCAACTGTTTCGCAAGATAACCAATGTAAGTAACCCCATATCTTGAGCTATTGATTTTTGGGTTGAAAATATTTTACAAGGATATATTATTGAGTTTGCAGTAGAGACGATAACTTCATATAGTGAGGATGAAAGAAATTTTTTCTAAGGGCCTCGAAGAAGTTATTTGTTATCTATAAATACATGGATAAAGATTCTCATCTATGAGAAGGGTATTTTGCAGTTGAGCAGTTCAGTCACATATCTAAAGGAGGGGATATGTCATGGAAAACCTACAAAGACAATGGGAGATGGTGAGCTAAGATGTTCCCAGGAATTACAAAACCTGAACTAGAAGCTATATTCCTAAGGAGTGGAAGGAGATGTAGGTCAGGAAAAAGAAGAAAGACAGAAGTAGGAAGACGAACTCCTAGGTTGTTCAAAGAAAGTGAGTACGAAGTTGAGTCATAGCTAGAAGAAGGGTCTTGTGATGAAGAGGAATAATATAGACCAATTTATGAAGGAGCAGAAGAATATGAAGAATCTACAAAGACACAAGGATTAGGATGCAACTACATCACACCAGGAGTATCGCCATAGGTAAGGTCCAGAGCCTCGTTTCTTGAAAGAGATGTTAATACTGATAGTGCTAGTACTGCAACTAGCATGCAAGAGCATCCACTTTCATTAAATTGGCATTTGGACAACCCTGATGCCAACTCAATGGTGGGGGAAGATATTAGATTACCCACATTCAATGGGAATGGAGCAGAAGATCCGAAGCAGCATTGGTTCCTTTGCGAAGTTGTTTGGATGGTTCGCCAAGTTCACAGTGCGGACCTAAGAAAAGGGCAAATGATCATGAATCCACGGGATTGTGCATTGGACTGGTTTATGAAGTTCTATGTAATACCAGTAGAAACCCCACAGAAGACCCTTAATGAGATCCGACTCACAATGATTTGTCAATTCAGAAAACCCAAATCTGAGTCACAGTGCATCACTGAGATCAAGGAGATATAGTAGTTACCAATGGAGTCCACATGGGATTTTGATCAGCGGTTTAAAACTTTGATGGCCAAAGTTAGTTTCCAAATATCTGATGTACAACATAAAGAGTGGTTTATTGTTGTGCTCCTGCCACACATTCGATCTCATTTGATGCAACAAAAGATTGTGTTGCAGATGAAAGCACTAGAATTAGCAATGAAGTTGGAATCCTCGTCGATTGGAGATGGTGGCGCAGGTATGATGTAGATTCAATCGCAGTTGGCTAATATGAGTGTATAGCTCCAGGATATCAAGAAGGGTAAAGAAGCATGTGAGGACTTGTGGTGCACAATATGTCAAACAGATGGACACACCGAGGATAATTGTCCATCGTACATGAACTATATCTCGTCGGGTGCACCTAATCCATTAAGTACTCATGGGATACCTTGGTGTCGAATATTCCAGACTAGAGGGAATCACGAGGAGGACTGCTTATATTTATAGAAGATTGTAAGTACCCCAACCAACCTTTTCTATAAATTTTTCAAATTAGTGAGGAATGATGAGAAGGATTGCAGAGCATATCAGCTCCTAAAAGAGAAGACATTCGACACCTACTTGATGAAGAATGACGAGCAAGTTCAGGTTGAGTAGGCACAAGTGCACTACCATCCTGCACCTTTCCCACAAAACCATTATCAGAATTAGTATCAGCCTCAGTATGTGCCATATAACTTGTATGCCCCACAGAATCAGTACCCACTGCAACAGCCACATCCTCAGGGAAGGAGGGTGGAAATTCCAAAGGTAGAGGAGGAGGAGGATTAATTGGTAGAGGAAGAGGTCGATTAGTATGCTATAATTATGGACAGATGGGTCATTATGCTAGATATTGCTAGGAACTTGCAAAGACATGTTCATATTGTAAAGCACAGGACCATAATGTGGATCAATGTCCCCAGTTGATCACAAAGTGACAAGCTCGGACCATCGGGGGTCCTAACCGTGCGTAGAATCCCAACCCAAATCCAAATCCTAACTTGAATGTTTAGATGATTGTTGCTGAGCCAAGAGAGTTGAGTGTTTCTATCATAAGATGAGGAGGTTCTATGATTGGAGATTATCATAATATACCACAAGAACAACCGTAGGTGCGACTCGCGGCGCAGAAGAAAGTACCATTCGACGTTCAAAAATAGAAAGAAGTATTTTTGGACGTGCAACCTAATTTTGTGGACCGAGAATGATCATTGAACTCTACAGAAGTCAGGGAGATGCTTGAATGCTTCCAATAGCTATTCTAGAGGAAGATTCCAAGAAAGGTTAGTAAGCTCAAGTAGTTTCTTTCAAGTTTCTTAGCACTAGTCCAAGATAAAGATGCTATCGCAGAACTACAAGCATTGATAGAAGAAGCCCTAGTCTAGTCGCAACTTGAAAGAATGATTAACCATGTCAAAAATAAATTTAAAATGGGGTGCAAGTTAAGAATGATTGCGAAGATAGGGGATTATGACATGGATTATATCATTCTAGACCTGGGGTCAATTTTTAATATTCTGACATGACAGAATTGGGAAAGCATGGGAAATCCACGCTTGGACTAGTCTCCTGTCTAATCGAGGCTTGCAAATTAGGTGAAGGTCCTACCAATTGGTAGGTTGAGTCAAGTCCTTGTCGATATTGAGGGGCTACGCACATTTACAGACTTTGAAGTCATCAACATTCTTGATGAAATGAACCCATATCCCATGCTTGTGGGGATATATTGATCCATAGATAATTAGACCATTAGATGGTTATGAGATGATGATGAGATGAGGGTAGTGTCTCCCATTGATCCATTAGAGGGATAGGGGTACGTCGAACCAGTCTACAATGAAGGACAGGGTGATTACCTAGACCATATCTATAATATCAGCACCCCAAAATATGACTACATACATCCTACAATGAATGGAAACCTGAGATGGAAGAGTTCTAGTTCATGCACATCAGATTCAGGAGAGGCCTTGGAGAATTGGAAAAACATATTGCATGAAGTCTCCATGTGGACATGCGCCAGAGTTTCCCATTCTTTGTGATGAGTGGAGAATAAATTGAGGGAGTTACCAACATATGAGGGCTTACCCAATCTTGTGACCTTCCTAAGTGAATTTGAAGGACTCGTAACAGAGATGCAATGCTTGTCTGCGTTAAACTATGTACTGAAAGATACACCTGCTAGATGGTAAGGTACACATAAGAACTCTGTATCAGAATGGACACAATGCAGAAGATTGTTGGAAGTTAGATTCGGTGAAGAAGTCATTATCATGATTCAGAGGTACACAGGGTTGTCAAACCCTGTTGAGCACATTAATCAGTGTCACATGGAATTTGTAGAATACCCATGACAGGAATGGGTCCATCATTTCATTCATACATTGGAAATGGCACCTAGAAGCTGGTACACATCCATGGAGTTGCGACAAGGAACTCCAGATTGGGATGAGGTGGTTGCATAGTTCACGCACACCTTTGCATTTTTTGATGAGTAGCCGATAGTTGATGTTGTGCTTCAAGCAATTAAAGAGAAGATATTCACTGAAATCCCTATCGAATTAATGAGTTCCCACCAGTGCAATGCGACTATCCAGCAATGGATGGCTTGTTACAATTTGGCTGGAGAACCAAATGATGATCTGACTAACTTAAACATACCATAATTAGAGGGCATGCACTATGTCAAAGGAAGTGGTATTTCAAGCAACCAGTTCCTCAAGTTGCTAAAAATCAAGAAAGAAAACATTGGGTTGCTAGAGAAACCAAAGTTCACCAATATAGGAGATTATTGGGATGATGAGACCGTCGCAAAGATCAAAGACTTACTGCATGAATTTCAGGACGTATTCCCTACTAACTTCTCAAAGATGAAGGGAATAGTAGGAGATTTGGGGGAGATGAAAATACCCCTGAAACTAGATGCGAAACCTTTTAAGTAGCGACCCTATAGGTTGAATCCAAGGTATAAAGAGAGAGTAAAAACTGAATTGGATCGCATGATCAACGTAAGAATCATTGAACATGTTGAGGAATTAGAGTGGATCATCCCTATAGTTATCTAGGATAAGAAGACAACAGGAGAAGTCAGTATCTATTTCAACCTGAGAAAGTTGAATGATGCATGCCTTCATAATCCATTCCCAACAGCATTCACAGATGAAGTACTCAAAAGTGTCATAGGACAAGAGATGTATTCATTCATTGATGGCTTCTCTAGCTATAACCATGTCATAATAGAAAAGGAGGATCGATATAAAATGATCTTCGTCATGGAATGGGGATGTTACCAGTACACAATAATGCCCTTTGGACTCAAGAATGCACCTGCTATTTTTTCTAGAATGGTAGCTTCTTCTTTTAAAGATTTCATACATAAATTTCTTGAGGTATATTTTGATGATTGGACTGTATTTGGTCTAGTAAGAGACAATATTGAGAGTGTGCACATGATGTTGGTCAGCTGTTTCCAGTATTAGATTGCGCTTAATTCAAAGAAATGTATTTTTTACGCACCATTTGGTGTGCTGTTGGGACATTTCGTGTGTTGTGATGGAATATTGGTTGACCCACCGAAATTTGTGATCACTCTTGACTTATCACCACCTACATCAATCATGTAACTCAAATCAGTGTTAGGACACACAGGCTACTACAGGATGTTCATTAGAGGGTATGCATAGATAAATGCACCTATGGAGAAACTGTTAAAAAGAGATGAGAAGTTCCAGTGGAAGGAGACTTGTCAAGAAATCCTAGACAAATTAAAGAAAAAGATGGCCACTGCACAAATACTGGTATTTATTGACTAGAAGAAGGAGTTCCATGTTCATGTTGATGCGTCGTCTGTTGCACTTGGCATAGTCTTGATACAACTAGGTGAGGGTGCGCTTGACAACCCTATTGCTTTTGCTAGTAGAAAGCTGTCGACGATAAATAAAAATTATACGATGACAGAGAGGGAAGGCCTCGCCATGGTATATGTGCTGCAAAAGTTCCAACACTATCTGTTGAGTGGACATTTCAAAATGTACACTGATCATTCAGCTTTAAAATACCTGGTCAACAAGCTAGTGTTGGGGGGGGAAGATCTGTTAATGGCTTCTCCTATTTCAAGAATTTGATTTTGAATTCATTGTTAAACTTGGTCGACTGAATGTGGGACGTAATCACTCGTCGAGGATAAAAATTGGTGAAGAACCAACCAGTTTGGAGGATGAATTGCTTGATGCACAACTATTTACAGTCACCATGATTGAGGATAAAAATAAGGAATTTAACGCTATCATCCACTTTCTAAGCACAGACTATGCACCTGAAGGATTTACCAATGTACAGAAGAAACATTTGGTCATTAGAGCCACTGATTTTACATTGATTGCAGGACACTTATACAAGATGGGCATGGATGAAATATTGTGACGCTGTGTCTTGACTATGAACGACAGTGGGTAATGAGTGAAGCACATGCTGGTGCCGCAGGAGGACACTACCTTGGAAAGGAAACTGTGTGCAAGATATTGCAAGCTGGACTATGGTGGCCAACCATACATATGGACACTAAGATATTTTACTGATGCTGTGATGTCTACCAAAGGACAGGAAAACTATCGTGCCACGATGAGATGCTGCTTGCGCCATAGATAACCCTTCAAGAATTTGATAAATGGGCTGTTAATTTTGTTGGTCCTATCATTTCGGTCAAAAAAAGGATTGGTGCATGCTACATTATCACCACAACAGACTAATTAACCAGATGGGATGAGGTTGTGCTTGAAAAGATTGTACCACTGCAACTGTGGTGAAGGTTTTATTTGAAAACATGGTGACTAGATTTGGCTACCCAAAAATTCTGCTAAGTGACCAAGGTATGCATTTTGTTAACAAAATGATTTATGAGCTGACCATATAATTCCATATTTATCATAGAAAGACAACACCCTATCTTCCTCAGGTGAATGGAACGGTTGAATCATTTAACAAGATCCTGGAGAGCACATTAACCAAAGTATGCAACATGCATCGAGATGATTGGGATCAAGAAGTTTCAGCTCTGCTATGGTGTATCGCATGACTTGTAAGTGACTGACATAGCACACTCCATTCTGATTAGTGTATGGACAAGAATCTATTATGCCGATGGAGTATATTGTGTCGAGCTTAAGAGTTGTTGTGCTGACAAAAATGACAGATGTGGGTGCTTTCAAGCAAAGTTTGTCGCATCTCTTTCAAATGGAAGAAGATGCTTCATCGCAGGATGTCATCAAAACATAGAGAAGCAAAGGAAAAAAGCATGTCATGATCACCATATTAGGACTAAGCAATTCAAAGTCAGAGGACTTGTTTTGCTGTATAACAGTAAATTTTTCAAGCATCCAAGCAAATTGAAGACGCATTGGCTAGGGCCATATGTGGTCACACATATCCCTGATATAGGCGTGGTTTGCATAATATAGATGGAACGATAGTCTTAGGAATGGTAAATGGAAGTCACCTGAAACCTTACTATGATGGTCGTGACATTCCTGAGTAAGGTAGGAACAAGTTAAAACAACAAAAAAAGGGAGAGGGAAAGGAAATTGTTTTGTCGCACGTCCACGACAGGGGTATGCCAAATCACAGAAAAAGTGGGAATGATAGGATGGTCGTCATTAAATAACAAATACCTGAAAATATTTAGGTTGCTATGATAGAAAAGTATCATTGATTCGACAAAGTATGAGGAAAATGGCGGCGTGCTTTTTGGTCACATCATTTGTCTCTGCCATAACTTCCCTAACAGGGACATGTCAAAACTCGAGTACGTGAGTTAATGTTGGGCCACAGAGAATGGGAAGCCCGTGTGATCGAAAAGATGTTGATTTTCCATCAAATGATCACATGCATGATGAATGCATATCTATAACTATGAGCCTTCATTGACAAGAATTCTTTTATGTGCATAGAGAGAAGAAGAGAAAACTAGATCTTGTGAGTAAGAGAGATGAAACTCATGGTTATTGAGATTTCCAGCGCCAGTGAGCAATCAGAAATTACCCTCCCATCACCATGCCCAATTGTTGAAGAGATCATGTCTCCATAGGTTCAACAGTGTGAAGAAGAACCAGAAATGATGGTGCGACCAAGACCACGGACGGTTCCTACGTCTGGTTCGGCCCCTGCTCTGGCCTCTGGTTCAGCCCTTGTAGTGGCCCTAGTTCAAAATCCATGAGTTGATATTCTAGTAGCAGGTCCACACCCATTTTTGTCAGAAAGGGACATTCCAGAGTCATCAAGGCCTTAGGTTAGGTCAAAGAATAAAAAAGTCACTCAAGATATACCCGTCAAGAACATACCCACAAAGGAAGCACCAAAGTCACCATCGTGAAGAGACATCGGCGCCACCATAGAAGAGAAGAACCTGTTACCATAATATGTTCGGCTAAGGAGAGCAGAGGAACTAGAAGTGAAGCTTCCAATGAAAGCATGGTCCTCCTTAGAGACACCTTGAATCCCTGCTGATGTACCACTGTTGAAGAACATAATCCCCAAACTGGGAAAACTGCATTTTGAGGATAAAGATCTACACAAGCAGGTGGAGAAGGAGAGGAAAAACTACTTGGTCATGACTCCAGCTGTGCCCCTTGAGACACAAATGGTAGTCCCAATGTAATGGGCTCGTGGTATCAAAAGTGCGGGGCTACTGAACTTGCTAATAATGCTGCACTTTGGTTGAAGTATGCAAGTCAACACATATGTGCGTTAACTCCTCATTTGTTTTCATGGAGGATACTTATGGCTCGATTGGCCCCATGCTATGGATGTCAAGATCATTTTGAAAATAATGGGTCTTCCCTACCAAGTACATGACCCTACTCCTTATTTACGCCCAAACAGAGATACACCGAAGATTAAGCAAAAATATGACCTCCATCGCACACGTAGAGGATTCCTCATTTCCTCTATAACTGATAACACGGTGAGGTTCACCGCAAATATTTTATCTTGTAAATTTCTGTGCAAGATGTGGCCTACAGAGTGCACTGTCAGGACTGTGGAACTAGCAGAGAAATGTGCAACAGGAGTAGTATTCAATTGGTCATAGTTCTTGTTGAATGAGCTTCTTGAGGATGTCGAGCAAGTGTAGGAGGACCCAAAGACAAAATTCCATTACTCCTAGCTACTCATCTTGATTTATTTTATTACTTGGTCAGACCCACCCGATTACCAATTGCAGGATATCCCAGTACTTTTGCATGGTGCAAAGTACCAGAACCTTTAGGAGGACAAGGAAGAATGGATCCAGAAGAAGGAAAATAATATATAGTTCTTTTTGCATGGAGAGGCATTACGTGATGTAATCAAGAAGCAACACCGACTGAAAGCTGCAAAAGTCTAGAGGTATTCATCCTTCATAAAATTTTAGGCTGGTGTTCATAACATTAATCTAGATCCGTGACAGGACCCAGACAAGCAGGCTCACCCAGCGAGGCTTATGATTAATGATGAGGATGTGGAAGTAGTAATCCATGGCTGGCCATAGGAATGGCGTGGCCTGGTTGATGTAGAAATGAGACAAGGAGGAAATAGCCCTAGAAATTTCCATGGAGACGACTAAGGAAATGACCAGGATGATGGCCAAGAGAACAATGGGGGTGATGTACAAGGAAACCAGTCGAAGGAGGAAGATGACGACCATGATAACAGTGAGCAAAACAATGATGAGAATGATGGATAAGACACACCTATTGATGAGGACGTGGGGAACCAGTGGAGGGAACAGGAACATGAGCTCTCACATGTGTGAAAGAAGCGAAAAGATGACAAAATGACTCATACAGTTAGGTTGGATAAGGAGGACATTGGCTTGCTTGCAGATGCTGTCGTAGAAGTCCCAAAGACCAACCTTGAGGATCTAAGTATGCAACAGATGCAAGTGGCCAACAAAATCATTGAACACGTCAATAGGCTCACATAGGTCATCAATGAAGTAAAAACCATTGTTGAGGATGAGACATAAGGCATTGATCCTGGGGATACATTAGTCACACCACTGTTGTTTCTGCCCCTCAAGCTTGGATTAAAGGCATAAGCATTGGATTCAGGTACAAAAGAGTATGATGATGCTATCAAGGAAATGGGGATACTAACGCTATATTTTTCCAAACTAGCATTGGCCAATGTATATGCCATTCAACATGTGGCCGCGACAAAACTCCACATCAAAGAAAGTAACCTAGCTTACTAGGCCACAAAGAAGACAAGGAATGTAGAAGAGCACAAGGTCCTCCTTAGGGAAAAGGAGTAGGAGATTGAGGTGCATGAACAAAGTAGGCTTGCACTAGCTAAATCCATAAAGAGCGTAGTCATAGAGTCCCCCATGGAAGAAGGCAAAGAAGATGAAGATGTTGTTTCAAAGGTCAGATGACTCTCTAGGATTGTGATGGATCTCAGGAAGTAGGTGGAAGAGATCCAAGCACAGCAGCAGCCGCGGACACTTCTTGAGGTGTTATACCAACACAAGACAACAACATCTAAGGTTGTTGATCGAATTAAGAGGGGTGATAAGATATGTATAGACACTATAGAAGCAATTTTGACGACCTGGGAACTGCTTCTGAAAGATGATATAGCATCAAAGTTCGCTAAGGAAGCATGGTAGGATGAGCTAAAAATTGTAACAGCCAAGGCATACATGAAGAGGCTGCCTCTTAAAGAGAAGGTTGTAAAGGTAGTTGAGCTAAAGCAGCTGCAACATGAAGTGAAAAATCTGCATGACAAGGAGTAGAGTAGGAATTATGAGGTGACAGTGCACCAATATGAAGCAGAAAGAGTTACATGGATCATTCATCCTCTACAGTAGAAGCTGTAGTAGTTATCTGAGTCTCTAGAGGAAGTACTATCGAAACATATCAGTTTGGACTGTGTGGAACAATTGTAGAAGCAAGTAGAGGAAGTAGTGCAAGAGTTTTCCAAAGTAGAGGGAATTTTGAAAGAATTTTGGGACAAGGTTGGTCCCATGGCACAACCTGCGCCAAATGCATGAGTTGCTTAGTGGCTTGGGAGGAGTCATATGTGAGTGTTGGGGGTCTGTTGGTGCAGGAAATAGCACAAGGGAGAAAGTGAAGCGTAAGCGCAAGAGGAAAAGTGGGGGTGCGATAAGATAAAAGCAGTTATAAGATGGAAAGGTAGCACAAAGCAGAGAAAGCTGCGAGGCAGATCAGTGCGACGAAGGAAAAAGCATACCTAAAGAGGCAGGTAGAAGAGTAAAGGCTAGACAGGTGTAGGTTAAGAAATACTACAAGAATTAGAGTTGGAAGAATACTAAAGGACAGTTTTGCATCTATTTATGACTTGTACAGGTAGGATGAAAGACGTTTTCGTGGGTAGATATGGCCATGCTCAATGAAATACAAGATGTTTTGCGGCCAACATGGCCTCTCATTAATGTAATAGAATATATTTTGTAGCTACTTATGACTGTAATAATTAAGCTATTTTCATGTCCCAAATTTTGCATTGGGTCACAATGGCCTAATCACATTTTCTATATTCATTAGAGTTTGTCAAATTGATGCTAAGGGTCAAATAATTGCCAAGGAGGAAAATTACTAGTTTCCTAGGTTGGCGTGGAAGATTTTGGATTTGGAATAAGGGGGACAATAAATGATTGAAAATTATAATGGCATAAATATTTAATAAAGGATCCAAATAAATAAATACAAGGGAAAATAAAGGTGGTAATTGATCATGAAGACACATGGAGAATGTGAGACCGACACAAGCTAGATTTTCTATGCCACATGGCATCCTCCTCTTGACATTTCAAATCCATAAGAAGACAAAGGGTATTGGTATGAGTTGGAAGGTAAATATACTTGGCATGAATCAATTTGGGTTGAATTGGAGTGGAAGAGTAAAGAAGAAGAGGCATTTTGGAGCTAGTGAGACACTTGGACTAGATTCCCTAGCTCTATGAAAACAATGATGAAGATGCTATGACACCTATGAAAAAAATCATATATGAAGGTTGAAATATGAAATATATGACATGTCAGGTCAAAATATAGCATCCAATAGGTCTCTCATGTGCGTTGGGGAAGCTCAATGGGTTCCTACTCAAATTGGGGGAAGATGGAAGGCTAGGAAAGGGTGGACACATGAAAAATATTAAGCCCACACCCAAATTCGAATTGGATTGAGTTTGTGGATGGATTGGTAACCTTATAAGGCTATGTATTTTTATAAAATACATGAATCAACCAACATAATAGCTTTTGTTCATTTGAGAAATTGTCTTTTGTGAATTGTGAGAGCCAGTGGATGACTAGTTTTCTTGCCTTGGCCAATTTTGAGGGTGAAAGATTCCCATCCAAGTTGGTGTTTGGAGAGGATAATCAGGTATTTAATGGATATTTAATGGATTATTATTTTCAGGTGTAAGATATAGGACAACATGTGGATTCTTCTATTGTAACACTTTCTCTCAACCATTTCCAGTTTTTATTGCATATTCTTGCTCATGGAGGGATTGCGCTCTGGGTGAGCTATTGATCTATTTGGGGAAGATTATAATTACCATTATCCTATTTTATGATTTATATTCTCTTTATTTCACGTTCCAAATACTCTGAGGTCTAAATACCCAAAATAATTCATGAAAAAATGTTGAACAATGAAGAAATATTGCCATTTCCCCACTATCTTGTTGTGAACCATTGTAATGCCGATGGTTTCAAATTGGGAGAGACTTTCACTGTCCATTTATGATTGTAATTCATTAAATTTTCTCTTTTATTCATTCTCATAAATTTTCATTTCGAATTCCCAAGATTTGTATGTCAAAATGACTTTTAATGAGCAAACAATGACCATTCCCACTCTATTTTGATATATGCCATGGTAATGCTTATGATTTCAAATGGAGGAATATATATTAGATAAATGTATGATGAATGGAATGTAATTAATGTTTATTTCAAGTCTCATGTTCAATAATTAAGAATTGGAAACCATTTTACTCATTTTTATTGCATTGGGAGAAGATTTGGTGCATTTTCCCCAAGGGTCGAAATTGTGATTTGGGAGCTGTTTTGGAAAGAATAATAACATCCTATATAAAATGAAACATGATGCATATGAGGATTTAAAAATTTCAAATACACATCTCCTTCCTCTTTTCAGAAATTCGAGTGACTTTGGGATCATTTGAGAAGCCATTTGTGGCAATTACCCAAGGGGAATTGGAGCCCCAATTTGCTAGTAAAGACTCCTACTTTGAACAGAACATTAAAAAAGTTTTCAGAAGTAATTGGGGGTCATAAAACATCCCTGAAAATAATATTTAAGTTATAATATCAGTCATGTACCTCCTGATAAAATTCGGGAGCATTTGGGTCAATTTGGAGGTCTAGACATCAAAACTAGTTAAGTTCGAAATTGGGGAAAAAGTGAAAAATTGGTCATTTAATAAATTTTCAAAAGGTACATTACAGTGGTATCATAGAATGATATTGGTACCTGATGTGGTATGATATTTATGAGGACAAGAATTTAGTGACCACCATTATATATTGAAACCCAAAAGTGCTTTTGTTGAAGAGGAAACTATGACTAGGGATGAACAGGGAACCTCATATGATGGTGAGGAGCTTATAAAAATTATGGAACCTATATTTCAAGACATGACCAAGAATATTATGAAAGGAATCAAATTTTTGTCTACACAAAGTTTGAAAAAGTATATTGATTTTAAGAAAACCAAGGGGAAAAATGCATCAACTTGCTTGAAGGAGAAAAAGGAGGAGACTTATGAACCACCTAGTTCTGAAATAGGTGAAGTAGAAGAAGTAGTACATGAAGAGGATCGAAATTCACTCCCAAGTGACTCTAAAAAATATGAAGATACATCACATGAGTATGAAGCATTTTCTATTGAAAATAATGAAGATAATTTCGAGACACAGTTTACCTTGGAAATGAAACAAAGAGAATCTAATGATGGATGCTTGAACTATGAAGGAGTACCTACTGATGGGTGCTCACACCTCTATGTTTGTGACATAGAGATAAATTTTGAAAGTGTTTCTGTAAGCCAAACTTCAATTAAACATGAAAATGAATACCTTGTAGAAGTTGAAGAAGAAACAAGATCAACTTCCCCATCACCAATTGAGCTTCATGAAGTTGGTCCAAGCAAGAAGGAAGAAGATGAGGAGGTTCATTTGCAAGAGCCTCGTTTTCTTGAAGGGTCCTTAAATATGGATGAAAATAATATCAAAGATTCCCTTAGAATACTCCATGACACTCAATAATTGGTATCAAATTCTTGTTGGAGAGCTACTTCCTTGGAGGAGTCGTCCTTCCTTAAAGACATGGAGAAGATTCAAAGAGAAATGTGCAACATCAAAGGTAATTTGATTTCTTTGATTTTTGATAGAAAAAATATCATTGAGATTAGTGAATGGTTACATGAATCCTACTTTAATAATAATTAAGTTATTCATAAGCTCACAATTCAAAATGAACAACTTCTTGAAAAGTTGCAAGATACTTGTTTTTCCTCCTATGTTTCATATTGTCAAATGGTAGATTGTTTGGAGGATTCTCATGACATGGTGGATCATGAGAAATTTGAAATTTTGATTGATGATTGGAGAGTCTTCTTGTTCCCAGACACATACATTTTTATGTCTTTATGATTCTCTCATTCATGGATGTATGGGTGAGACTTCTTTGATTCATTTGAAGTCTCCTTGTTTTTTATCCTCATATTTGGTTTAGATTTGAGTGGAGATTCTTCATTCACTTTTGGGATGAAAGAATACATGGATGAATATTTTGATGCATATCACATCCTTTTGGAGCAACATTATAGGAAATGGGATCCTCACCTACGTCATTGGAGAATATTTGATTGGTCACTTGAAGCTTGTATGCACTTGGAAAATAGTGGTCTACTTACTTGGAGGTATAAGCACTTTCATGATTTTTTGATGAGGCACCTCCTTGATGTACATTTTTATTATGTTGTTATGTAATTTGATGATATATATTATGTACTAATGATGTGTGGAATAATGCATTCAAGAAAATGGGATCCCTGAATTCTCTTTCCTAATGGTATGGGTTGGAGAGCACTCTTAATTGTTGGAGTGCAATACAATCAATGGGACCCTGGGATAGTTTTTAGTCCCATTGATTTGAATATTTTTGGGAAAAAAGTAGTATGGGAGATGGATTAACCACTTAATAAAGTGATTTTAATCATATCAGTGCAGCATCAGGCATGGTGGTTCCTCTCTCAATTATTCATGGAATCTCAAAGACTCAAAGTTGGGAAACTCAGTGGCAACTTCAAAGAATCATACAGAAAGCAGGTTCTTCAACACCCATGTTTGAAATTGATTGAGGACAAGAAATATTGGGAAGGGAGGATTTTTCATGTCCCAAATTTTTCATTGGGTCACAATGTCCTAATCACATTTTCCATATTCATTAGATTTTGTTACATTGATGCTAAGGGTCAAATAATTGCCAAGGAGGAAAATTACTAGTTTCCTAGGTTGGGGGTGGAAGCTTTAGGTTTTGGAATAAGGGGGACAATAAATGATGTTTGAAAATTATAATGGAATAAATATTTAATAAAGGATATAAATAAAAAATACAATGGAAAATCAAAGTGGCAATTGATCATGAAGACACATGGAGAATGTGGTACCCACACAAGCTAGATTTTCTATGCCACATGGCATCCTCCTCTTGTCATTTTGAATCCATAAGAATTACAAGGGTATTGGGATGATTTGGAAGGTCAATATACTTGGAATGAATCAATTAAGGTAGAATTGGAGTGGGAGAGAAACTCCCATGGAAGAGGAAGAGGCATTTTGGAGCTAGTGAGACACTTGGACTAGATTCCCTAGTTCTACGACAACAATGATGAAGATGCTACGACACTTATGACACAAATCAGATATGAATTCTGAAATATGATATTTATAACATGTAGAGCTTAAATAGAGCATTCAATAGGTCTCTCATGTGAATTGGGGAAGCTCAATGGGTTCCTACTCAAATTGGGGGAAGATGGAAGGCCAGGAAAGGGAGGACACATGGAAAATATTGAGCCCACACACAAATTAGAATTGGATTGAGTTTGTGGATGGATTGGTAAAATTAAAAGAATACTAATATTTATAAAATACAGGAATAAACCAAGAGAATATATTTTTTTCATTTGAGAAATTGTCATTTTTGAATTGTGAGAGCTAGTGGGTGACTAGTTTTCTTTCCTTGGCCAATTTCGAGGGTGAAAGATTCCCATCCAAGTTGGTATTTGGAGAGGGAAATCAGGTATTTCATGGATATTTAATGGATTATTATTTTTAGGTGTAATATACAGGACATCTTGTGGATTATTCTATTTCACCACTTTCTCTCAACCATTTCCAGTTTTTATTGCATATTCTTGCTCATGGAGGGATTGCACTTTGGGTGAGCTATTGATCTCTATGGGGAAGATTATAATGCCTATTATCTTATGTTATGATGTATAGTCTCTGTATTTAATGTTTAGAATACTATCAGGTTGAAATACCCAAAATAATTCATGTAAAAATGTTGAACAATGAAGAAATATTGCCATTTCCCCACTATCTTATTGTGAACCATTGTAATGCTGATGATTTCAAATTGGGAGAGCCTTTAATTATCCATTTATGTTTGTAATAAGTTAAATGATCTATATTATTTATTCTTAGAAAGTTTCAATTCTAAATTCCCAATATTTGTATGTCAAAATGACTTTTAATGAGCAAACAATGACCATTCCCACTCTATTTTGATATATGACATGGTAATGTTTATGATTTTGAATGGAGGAATGTATATATGATAAATTTATGATGAATGGAATATAATTAATGTGTATTTAAAGTCTCATGTTCAGTAATTAAGCATTGGAAGCCATTTTACTCATTTTTATTGCATTGGGAGAAGATTTGGTGCATTTTCCCTAAGGGTTGAAATTGTGATTTGAGAGCTATTTTGGAAAGAGTCATAATAGCCTGTATAAACTGAACCATGATGAATATGAGAATTTAAAATTTTCACTTGCACATCCCCTTCCTCTTTTCATAAATTTGAGTGACTTTTGGATCATTTGAGAATCCATTTCCGACAATACCCAAGGGGGATTGGAGCCCCAATTTGCTAGTAAAGACTCCTACTTCGAACAAAACATTAAAAAGTTTGTAGAAGTAATTGGGTGGTCATAAAACATCCCTAAAAATCATATTTAAGTTATAATATCAGTCATGTACCTTCTAAGAAAATGTGGGATCATTTGGGTCAATGTGGAGGTCTAGACATCAAAAAACTAGTTAAGTTTGAAATTGGGGAAAAAAGTGAAAAATTGGCCAGTTAATAAAATTTCAAAAAGGGACATTATAGTTGTACTCAGTCGACCCTGCATGGTCTTGTAATTTATATAAATAGGAGGAACCTGTTCTTTATAGTTGTTAGCTTCAGAGGAATTGTATTAGTTGATTGCTTACTTAGAGAGAAGTCTGATAGTAGAAGGTTGTTGAGCCGTGGATCTGCAATTGAGTGTGTAGACCATTTTGTAGAGTCATTTTGCAGATGAGTGCACATATAGTAGAGTAGAAGAGTTGATCTAGGTTGTGTGCAGATAAGTAGGAGTATATAGAAGAATAAGCCAAAGAGCATGAGAGCAAAAAGAGTCTGAGCCAAATAGACATATCTCAAAATAGTCTGTAAGTCGTTGAATGCAAGGTGCCATATATTTTTCATGCCAGATAAAAAGAACCTTGGTGGTTTTTCCCAAATGGGTTTCAATGTTATTTCCTATGTTAATGAATGATTGAATGTTGTGTTGAATGTTTAAATATTAATGTTTAATGTTTGATTATCTTGCATTATTTCTGGTTATTGTTTGAATGAACGTTGCAATACTAATAAGTAGCGAGTGAATGGATATCTTGAAGCATTGTGTATTAGTGCATGTTTAAACAATACTAAGTCAAAATATAAGTCGCATCATGGTCATTACTATTAAGGAATCAGCTGTGTCGCACTATTGCACCAGCTGTTAAGTTGTTAAGGGTAAGGTTGTGTCGCACTGTTGTTCCTTCGTCGAGTAGTAAAGAATCCAACCCTCCATCTCTATCAAGCTCCTTGGCCATGCGCCAAGGGACTGTAATACATCACGAACAATAGAAACATGGTTTTGGAAGTTACACATTGCGATATCTTGAGTGAGACTATGCCTGCCTCGCAGGTGTTGTCAGATGAGTTTGTTCCGTCGGGCCGATGTATTTGGGTATTTTGTTGGTTTTGTGTTGTTGTTGAACCTGGGTCTTGTAAGTGAGGAAAAGTAGGCCAAAATAAATTATTCACAATATACATGGATGATTGGACTATCTACGGGTTGGTAAAATACCACATCGAAAACCTGTGACTGATGTTGGAAAGATGTTGACAACATCATATCTCACTGAATCAGAGGAAGTGTATATTTTGTGCTCCATTTGGGATTTTTTTGGGACACATTGCCTGCAATGAAGGTATGTTGGTTTATCCCTCCAAGATCACAATAATTGTTAATCTACATACACCAATGATAGTAAAATAACTCAGGACAATGTTGGGCCATACTGGGTATTTCTGAAAGTTTATAAGGGGATACACAACAATCACAACACTAAGGGAGAAACTATTGAAGAAGGATGCAAAATTTGAATGGAGCAATGAGTGTCAAGGAAGTATCGATAATCTTAAAAAGAATATGGAAACAACACCAATATTAGTCTTTTTGGATTGGATGAAGAAGTTTCATGATCATGTCTATGCATCATAAGTCGCATTAGGAGTAATTTTGGCACAACTAGGAGAAGGAGTGATTGATCACCCAATTGTATTCACAAGTCAAAAGTTGTATGCTATAGAAAGGAACTACACAACAATAGAGCGAGAAGGATTAGCGATGGTGTATGCACTGCAAAAAAATTTCCACTATCTATTGGGAGGACACTTCAAGATGTTTACAGATCATTCACCATTGAAAAACCTAGTCAGCAAGAATGTGTTGCGGGGGGGGGGGGGGGGGGGGGGGTATATTTTCCGATGGTTTCTACTCTTCCAAGAATTTGATTTCGAGATCATAGTCAAGATAGGATGACTGAATCCTGGACTCGATAATTTGTCGAGGATTGAGACAGGCGAGGAACCAAGCAGCATCAAGGACAACTTACCTGATGCACAGTTGTTTAAGGTTGGAATAGTATTTGCCCATTATGAAAAAATTATCCAATTCATTTCGACAGGAAAAGTGTTGGAAGACTTCCCCAATAGTTAGAAGAAGCAACTATTTTTTAGAGCTATGTATTTCTAGCTAATCGTTGTGTAACTCTACAAAATAGGACCTAATGAAATTCTATGTTGATATGTTCTACAGCATGAGTAGGAGAGAATATTTTTTGAAGTGCATGATGGAATTGTAGGAGGACATTACAGAGGTCGTGTGACCTCCAAGAAGATACTCCAAATTGGATTATGGTGGCCAACAATGCACATTGATGCTATAGGATATGCGAAAAATTGAGACATCTATCAAAGGATGGAAAAGCTATTGCGACAGGCCAAAATTCTGTTAGTACCTAAGGTGACGCTGCAACCATTTGATAAGTGGGCGATGGATTTTGTGTGACCCATAAATCCGCTAGGAAAATGGACGGGTGCATGATATATTATCATTGCGACAGAATACTTGAATAGATGGGCAGAATCAGCACCAGTGATAGTTTATACCATTGTGACAACAATGAGGTTCTTATTCGACAATGTCGTTACTCAGTTTTGTTGTCCCAAGATACTGATGAGCGAACAAGGGAGTCAATTTATCAATTGCACCATTAGCACAATGATGGAGGAATTCAAGATCCAACATAATAAGAGTACCCATATCACCCACAAGGGAATGGAACAATTGAGGCATTCAACAAGGTATTTGTTGGAGTATTGGTACAACCACATGGTATAACTGCCGTACCTATGGGAATATAAAAATGTTGACTAACTGCCACTCTTGATGATAGGGCCTTGTGCTTGGTTTCAAATGTTCATCAATATATGCAGGTTTTGGTGTAACAAAAAAATTTACATGGTATCAGAACTGATGTCTCAGGTTCAATTCCCCTGAGATACGCTGGAGGGGGGTGTTGGAGTATCAGTACAACCGCATGGTATAATCATTGCACCTCTAGGAATATAAAAATGTGGACTAACAACCACTCCTAATGATAAGGACTTGTTCTTGGTTTCAAATGTTCATCAATATCTGTAGGTTTTGGTGTAACGACAAACCTTACAGTATTGGAACATGCACTAACAAAGTTATGTAATGCAAATCACGATTACTCGGATTTGAAAATTCCTACGATATTATGGGCCTACAGAACTACATGCAAGTGGTTGATGAGGAAAACACCATTCAATATTTTCAGTGGCCAAGAAGAAGTCATGTCAATGGAGTTCATTGCTCCTAGCCTGTGCATAGCGGCAATGACAGGAATAAGTGATGAAGGAGCTGTAGAATAACAATTGAAGTAGTTGTTAAGCTTGAGAAGGATCAGATCATCACAGGTTTTCATCAACAAGTGGGAAAGGATCAAGAGAAGGCATGGCACAACCATTATGTCAAAGAAAAGTACTTCTATCATGGAGATATGGTTCTCTTATATGACAACAAGTTTGCAAAGCACCCAACTAAGCTCCAAATGCATTGGTTAGGACCTTATGTGATTCAGTTCATCACTAGACAACGCAATAGCTAGATGACGCATTGCTACTGAAGCTAGTGAATGGGAGTCGGATAAAATGATATTGAGATAGCTAGGTGTGACACCATGACTTAGAAGCCACGTAGTAAAATAAAATAAAAACAAAAAAATTGATGACACAAAAAACAAGCTGAGGAGTAAGTAATCGCAATAAGAAGGGCCAATAGAGAGGAAAAGAAGCAAAAATAAGATCAATAAGGGAGCTCAATGAGATCAGATGAAGAATGGTGTAGTCAAATCAGGCAATAAATGCAGTAATAAAACTCAATGGGTGACGACGGAAGTAGACGAGATGTGCATTTATGAGGAATTGGATTGTTGGATTTGCAAAATCAGCGGTGGATTTGGTCAATCATTGAGGGATTCGGTTATGACGATCAAAATCATTCGCACAAGCACTCTCAAGGTTATAAGAATCTATAGGGGTAGGGTTGTTTTGAACCATTGTAATGATGGAGAGAATGAGTGAGTGCAAATTCAAGTGTAAGAGAGCAGAGCAGAGAAAGATAGTGATAAACTAGTAGCGATGGTCTAGATAGTTTCAAGGTACACATGGATCACTGACACCGAGTGTGCCGATTGTAGAAGAGAAAATAGAACTCCGGGAAGTATTAACACATATGCCAACAAAAAAGAGGGGCACAAAACACCCCAAGTATATGCAAAGAAGGATTAAGTCAACTAAGAGTGAAACTAGGGTGACAGAGGCAGAGGCAGAGGATGAGCCATAAACAATAAAAGGATATGATTAGACAACACAAAAAGGGTCGACAGTTGAAAAAATTCTAATCCATGTACCACCACAAAAGGCAGGCACACCACTAGTTCAGATTTCAAAGAATCAATGCTACAACATTAAGTTGTCGACAACACTGAAGGGTGTACATGTCACCATGAATATTGTTCCGCATTTACAGAAGTTGGCATATAATGACCATGAAATTCTGGTGTATCAAGAATGCACTATAGAAACCTTTGAGAAGCAACCGCAGGGTGAAGGAGGTTTGATCACTAGAGTGCCGACACAATGGGATTTGGGTTTGCAGCGGTCAGGATTGTTGGAAATTACCCATATGCCACATTTTGGTCATTCGACAGAAGTCAATGCATTTATGGAACAACTATTATCGTGCTTCCATGGTGGATACCTTTGGTTGGATACCAAGTTTCCTATTACATTCGAACTAATTTCTTAGATCACCATACTCCCAATGGCAGGGTCAATCCATCGCAGTTTTTTCACGGAAAAGATAACGACAAAAGGTTGATCGCAAATCTCAAGAAGAAGTACAATGTCATTCGGGACAAGCAAGCATATCTCATCAGGAATATCAATGACAAAATTGTTTGAGTCATAACAAAGTTGTTGGATGTGAATATTGTGCAGAATAATAGACCCAACAAATGGGCATCGAGGGTGCTTGCATACACAGAGCAGTGTGCAGAGAGGGTTCAAATGAACTAGTCCTTGTTCTTGTGGAACCCACTAATGGAAGACACCATGATGGAATAAGAAGGGAAGATTCCATTTACTTATTCATGGGTTTTGATATTGACTGTGCTTGTGGGTTGGATGGAACCCAAGTTCTACTAGGGGATGGACATTGAGGAAGTCGAAACGTGCAAGGGAGTGCGATACCATAACTTATGGGCGCTTGACATTAAGGAGTGGAAAATTGACTGCAACATCCAATTTTACTTATATTATGATGGACTTCAAGATGCAACAGGAAAGTTTCTATGTCTCATAGAGGAGGATGCGACAAAATACAAATGAGTGGCGTGATTTGCAATGGGGCCACAAGCAATACACATTCAGGAGAGGTGAGGTGTGTACCACCAATGGATCACCACGACATACAAGTTGACATATGAAGAGTTATATTCTATTCTTGATGTATTCCCAATTGAATGGGAGGTCCCTATTGGTATCAAAGAGCCGTCAGATATAGATACAGGGTCACCACCTATTATTCTAGTTGAACAAGAAAAGGAACAAGAAAAATCATTTGAGGAGGAGTCGCAAGAATAATAATCAGCCACTCCGATGGATTCAGAGCTAGAGAGATGACTAGAAGAAGGGAGAATGAAGAGAATATTCGAGAAAGGGGAAGCAATCAGTGCACCAAATATGGTGGAGGATTGGGTAAGTCGGATACTAGACGCGAATACCACTACGACCAACAAAATTCAAGCAGAAGTAAATCAATATTTGACAGAGTTCTTTCAACAAGTCAAGGTATTGTTACAATACCTAACACATGCAATTCTAGATAAGGTTTCACAAATGAATTTCCTATAAAGAGAAGCAATGATAAGTAATCTAAAAAAGGGTGCGGCTTGTGCAGATTCCACCACACGCATTGGAAATAGGAAGTGAAGATGTTGATGCGACCATGCAACAATTCGATGTGATTAGCCTCTATGTCAATGGGTTATTGATGTAGACGTTAGCACGCCTGCAGAAGGATGCAAGTCAAGAAATCATGGACCTTGAGGAGATTGTGCATGATCAGTTAGTCAAATTGTAGAAGCAGATAGCACAAGCGAAAGAGGAGATAGAACAGATGAAAAAGGCACAAGAGGCAAAGGTGATAGAAAAAACCAATGCCTTCGATGACAGGGAGCAACTTGAGAGGGCCATCTCAACTGCATGCAAATAAATTCCATACATCACTATAGAGATGTTTGTGGAAGAAAAGGTTGTGTGACTAGGACAAATAGTCCCTGACTTAAAGAAAGAGAACAAGGAGGTGCAGGAACATGCAATACCAAGTATGCCACCTAGATAGATAACAGAGTACATAACCAAGATTAAGGAAGAAACAACACAGCAAGAAACCAACTCCATTGCCGAAGCAATGATGCAGTTCTAGATGTGAGTTGTTTAGGATTACGAGCTACAACAATTAGGAGTGAAACTCAATGAGGCAGAGGCACATATACAAGTGATGCGGGGATCACTGAGAAAAATAGCCCAATTGTGCAAGTGACAAAGGTGGCAGAGTTGAAATCAATGCAATAGAGAGTCACCAAAGAAAGAGAATGACTTTAGTGCAGGATGGTGTAGTTAGATCAGTTCTAGGAGAATGCAGAGAAACTAACACTAAACGCTATGGAAATAATTGCGACCACACAGGAGGCATGAAATAAAGTGTAGAAAGTATATGAATATCATCCCAAAGAGCAAGAAGTCAAAGAAAGCACTACATTGAGCACAAAATTCAAAGAATAGGTCCAACAGACACGAAAAGAACATGACAGCTTTAAGGCCAAGATGAACGAACCAATGATATCTAGCTGACGTGGCTTGAGGATGAGCCACAATTTTCTGTTGGGGGCCTATTGGCAAGGATATCAAGTGTGCAAGGTGCGAGGAAGGAGATAACGACAAGTGTCAAAGTGAATTCCATAAGAGAAATTTATTGAAAAGTGTGGTTAGTCTTGTCGAAAGTAATTAGAATTTTGGTCCAAGTTAGTTAGAAAGTCAGTTTATGTGGACCTTTTTGTAAAGGGTCAAGCGTATAAATAGAGTTACGAATTTAGTTGATAGATAATCAGGAGAAGGGGATGTTGCTTCTTTTGTATCGTGTGATCTTATGGTTGTGACCTGCTTTGTAGTCTGTGGATGAATGTGTTTTGATATAAGGATTTCGAACAAGGGATGTATTTTGATAGTCAAATATAGTATGAGATGAGCATTGATATAAACTATGTCTTTGTTTTAAACTGTAATGATGCAACCTATGATGTTCGTCTTGTCTGAATGATGAAATCTATATGTGTATGAATCTATGATATCTGATGATGTGAAGTATTTATGTGGTTAATGGGTTCTTACATGTTGACATCTTTATTAAGTTAAATTGAATCATGAACTATTGCGATATTAGAACTGTTGCAAATGATGATAAATAACTTGGATAAGTGATATGTTAAAATTTCCTAAATTTAGAACTGCATTGCAATAGAGTAATATTAAGTGTGCAAGTACTCTTCCTTTCTGTTGAAACGTGGCTCCTGTATCCCCCCCTTCAAACATATCGGGTGATACTGCATCAAGTCTGCAGGTGTTGCTGGATAGGGTAAAACCTGTCTAGGCTGGTGTTTAGGGAGATTGTGTCGAAGGGTGTCGACAATGAGTGAACCCCTTTCGAATGAAGTGTGTCAACACTCCTAAGAATAAATGTATCAAGAAGAAGATGGAAATCATGTCTCATATTCCTGAGAAGCACAATATCAAAGCTCCAGATGAGCTATAGAATCCTGTTGATTCACCAAAACATTGTCATAGTGCACAGTTCCAAGGTGATATAAACTATGCCTTGCGTGCTAGAGTTAAATCTTTTCCTAACATATATAAACTATTCCTTGAGTGCTAGAGTTAAATACTTTCCTCACATATATGATATAGATTTAGTTTTTGATATATCAGAATCATAAATATCAGTTTATTTATTTGATAATCCACTCATTAGTCTCCTAGATTCATCTCCCAATGATTGTGATTTTTCACTAGATCCTGACTTATGTTTGAGAAACTATTCCTCACTCCATTATAATTCTGATTTAGAAGAAAATTTGTAGGACGATATGCATGTCATGATACCATTCATACCACCATCCATATTATATGAAGCGGACTAAAACTCTAAAACCCACATGAATTTGAAAAATTAACCACAGTAAAATTGAATATTGAATGATGATTTAATTGCAATGATGAGAAGACCTTTTATAGGTCAAAATACACTGTTTCACTGAAAGGGTGTGATCCTATGTTTTAATTAATACTACATTAATATTAAAATAATTGCTCGTAATATTAGATACATAACATTGCCACCATATTTTAGAATGCTTTGTCCTCAAAGTAAGGGTAAGGACAGGTATTGTTGACGAAACTGTTCTGTCTCCCATGATGCATCTTCACCTAGAAAATTATTCCACTTAACGAGATATTCCTTGAGTGTTCGAGAATGGAGTTTTCTTTCTTGGATTGCAATGATTGCATCGGGTTCCCAAATGACCCTTCCTTCGTCATCTAACATAGGAAGTATTGTTTGTACTGTTTGATGTTTACCCAACAATTTTTTGAGACATGATACATGGAAGACATTGTGGATATGAATTTTATCAGGTAACTGTAATTTATACGCCACTTGACTAATCTTCTGGATAATCTGGTACGGTCCATAGAACTTTGGGGCCAACTTGTGTTTCCCTCCACTTTTAAGGGATACCTGTTTATAGGGTTGGAGTATTACGAATACCCAGTCTCCTACTTCAAATTCTCTTTCGGTTCTACGTTGATCTGCTTGTTGCCTCATGCGATTCTGTGCCATGATTAAGTTATCCTTGAGTAATTCAATTGTTTTTTGGGATTTCTCTAGTTGGTTCCTTACTTATAGAACATTAGTGTCGTTAACAACTAACTCCTTCCAGTTTGGAGGTTCATACCCATATAACGCTTGGAAAGGGGTCATTTTTGTGGAGGTGTGGAATGTTGAATTGTACCACCATTTTGCTAAGTGCAACCATTGAGACCAATGGTTTTGTTTATTTGTTATGAAACAACATAGATATGCTTCTAAGCATTTATTTACAAGTTCAGTCTGACCATCTATTTGGGGGTGGTAAGCTGAGCTCATATTGAGTGATGTACCCATTTGTTTAAAGAATTCCCTTTAAAATTTTGCATTAAATTTTGCATCTCTATCACTGACGATGACTTTTGGGAAGCCATGCAATTTGTAGACATTTTTGCAAAATACTTTTGCAATTTGTTTTGCCGTGTCTATTTTTTTTATTGCCATGAAGTGAGCAAATTTGGTTAATTGATCAACCACTACAAGGATCTTGTCCTTTCCTTTTGACAGAGGTAACCCATTGACGAAATCCATTGATATATGTTCCCATTTCTGGTTTGGAACGTGTAGGGGTTGGAGTAACCCTGGGGTTAAAACATTTTCACTTTTGTTTCTTTGGCAATTGTCACATTCTGCCACATATTGCTGGATATATTTCTGAATTCCTTTCCAGAAAAATGACCTTCTTGCATTATAATAAGATTTGAAGAACCCTACATGTCTGGCGACTGGTGAATCATGGGATTATTTTATTGCTTTAACCTTGAATATCATAGTTTGAGTTCAAATAAATCCTCCCCTTATACCAAAGAATATCATTTTTCCATTCAAACTTGGGGTCACGGTTGGAGTTGTTAATTATAGTGCTTGTTTCTGGGTCCTTGGCGTATTCACTTTGTATTGCATTCAGCCATTCTGGAATTGCGACTGAGATGGAGTAAGAGGTAATATCCTCATCTTTTCTAGAGAGTGCATCCGTGACTACATTTTCCTTCCCTTTTTTGTGTATTATTTCCATTTCGAAAGTAACGATTTTTTCTATCCACTTCTGTTGTTCTGTGGACAATTTTTTCTATTGAAGTAGGTATTGAAGACTATTATGGCCTGTGTGGATCATGAATTTTCTCCCTAAGAGGTATTTTCACCACTTTACCAATGCCTGCATAATTGCCAGCATTTCCTTATCATATGTAGACTTCAATTGTTCTCGCTTGTTTAATTTCCTGCTCTCAAAAGCTATTGGGTGTTCATCTTGCATTAGTACTGCTCCCAACCCATAACCTGAAGTGTCACTTTCTATCATGAATGGTTTGGAGAATTCTGGGGTAGCTAATACAGGTGTGGAGGACATAATTCCTTTTAAGGATTCAAAACATTATTCTGCTTCTTCATTCCAATGGAATGCATTCGTTTTTAGAAGGTTGGATAAGGGTGCAGTTCTGTGCGCATAATTCCTAATGAATCTTCTATAGTATCCCGTTAGCCCAAGGAATCCTCTTAACTTGGAGATGTTAGTAGGGTTGGGCCATTCTGTGATGGATTTGATTTTTCTGGATCAACCTTGACTCCTTCTTTAGATATTACATGTCCAAGATAGCTCACTTCTTCTTTACTGAACGTGCATTTGGACATCTTGGCATAGAACTGATTTTATTTTAAAATAGAGAGCACCTATTCTAGGTGTGTGAGATGATCCTTCCATGTCTTACTGTATATAAGGATGCCGTTGAAAAACACTAATACAAACTTCCTTAGGAATGACTGGAATAGGTTATTCATGGTTGCTTGAATTGTTGATGGGGCGTTAGTTAGCCCAAAAGGCATTACCTTGAATTCATAATGTCCCTCATGGGTTTGGAAAGCTGTCTTTGCCACATCTTCTAGCCTTACTCTAATTTGGTAATATCCTAACCTTAAGTATAACTTTGAAAAGTACCTTGTACCATGCAGTTCGTCCAACATTTCATCGATAAATGGAATGGGAAATTTGTCTTTAATAGTTATTTTGTTTAGTCCTTAATAGTTATTTTGTTTAGTCCTCTGTAATTGATGCATAACCTAAATGATCCATCCTTCTTTCGTACCAGTACTATTGGTGCAGCATAAGGGCTTCGAATTTCTGTAATCACTCAACATTTCAATAAATCATGTATTAATCTTTCAATCTCCATCTTATGGTGGTGTGGATACCTATAGGGTTCAACATTGACAGGGCTAGATCCTGACTTGATTTCGATGACATGCTCGATCTTCCTTTCTGGTGGTAATTCCATGGGGAGGTCTTCGAATACTTTTTTGTATTTTTGGATTAATCCTTGGATATCTGAATGATTTGGTTTAACTACTTCTGAAGTTAATAATTCCATCTCCTGGCATTGTACGACATATGCTGGTGCTCCTTTTCGAATTAGCTTCTCCATTTTGTGGGATGACACAATTTGCATGCGAGGGGGTTGGAACACATATAATTTGTATCTTTTTCCTTTCCATTTAAACTTTATAAATTGTTCTTGGTGGTTTTCTGAGTAGGTACCTAGTGTTTGCAACCACCGGATTCCTAATACTGCATCAACTCCTCCTAAGGGCACTATGTAAAATTCTGACTCAAGGTTATAGTCTTGTATTTGCAGCTTAACTTTGTGGCATTTCCCTACTTTTTCGATCTTCCTTCCATCTGCTACCATTACTTTCATGTTGGGTACTAGATATATGAAAAGGTTAAGCCTGTTTGCAACAATTACATCGATGAAATTATGGGTGCGTCATGTGTCGAATAGGACTACAACATTGTTATTTTTTATATGCCCTTTTAATTTTAATGTTTGTGGTTGGTGTATTCCTGTTATGGCTGCAATTGATATTTTGGGAGTCTTCATCTTCTGAATATGACAAGGGATTTTAGATGTCATGAGTTTCATCTATGTTGGATTCATCGCTATCTGAATTGTCTTCTTCTTCTGCTTCACATTGACATAAGTTCTTGGTAGTCTCTTTTTTTAAACATCTGTGTCTTGGGTCCCACTTCTCTCCGCAATACTTACACTTTTATTCTTTCATCCATTGGGATTGTAAGGTGGTTTTGTTGTCATTCCTTAGATGTGGTGGTTGGTATTTGGTGTCGGTTTTGGTATTTGGAATAGACCTTCTATCTTTGTCATGGTTTTTTTTCCACGCCTTTTTAAATTTTTCTTCAATGATTTTTGCCTTGCGTCTTGCCTTGTCCAAGGTTGATACATTTAGTAGCTCTAGTTCATCTCTTATATAGGGTTTTAGTCCGTACACATAATTCTAGAGGTGTTGACTATCTGTGAGTTCTGGAACACGTGTCACTAGGGCTTCCCATTCGTCGGTGTATTCATCGACATCGCCTTTTTGCTACAGTCTGGTAAGTTTTGCGAAGAATTCTTTTTCTTTTAAGTCTTCAAACCTCTTAAATAAATCATTTTTGAATGTTATCCACTTGCACTTAGTTTCCTGTGTTGTAACCTTCCACCACATGTACCAGTTGTAAGCCCACTCTTCTAGTTGCATAGAGGCATATTTTATCATTTCCTCGTCAGCTATGATATTGTGTATGGAAAAATTTCTTCTGCCTTGTTGATCCACACCACACTCCGTTTTGTGTCTCCATTGAATTTTGATAATTCTAACTTGGGTTTCATTTGATATCCATTCCTTTTTGGAGGAGAAAGTGTCTGCTCATGATTTGGAGAGAGATCATGATCGAACTCTTCTTGTGGACTTCCTATTTTGGGAGGAATTGTCTTATGATGCCTTGAATTTGAGGATGGTTGGTCTTCCTTTGACATATTGCACACTAATGTATTAATTGTGTTTTCCAAATGATGCTCGAGTTTGCTTAACCCAGATTCAAACAATACTGTGATGTTTCTTTTTACACCTTCCATCTCCCAAGATACTGCTTCGTTGACTTCTTTTTTGACATTCTCTGATAATTCGATTTTGCTTTTGTGTAGTTCACCTTCGATTTGGTTGAGTCTTGAGTGTAAACCCTCAATATTTTTAGAACGTTGGGCTTGGTTAAGCTCTAATTTCGCCATTCTTTCTTTAATTTCATTCATTTCTTCCATTTTTCTTATGCAGGGAGGAATTTTGTTTTATTAAGAATGGTGAGGTTTAAGGAATAATAATTAATTATAATATAATAAAATCTTTATTTTATTATTTTGTATAATAAAACAAAAAATTGAACTATTATAAATATATTATAATAATTCAAATCAAAGTAAAACCTAGCTGAAGTTGGAAATCAAAACCATGTGTTTGTTTTACTTTAAAAGCAAAACCATGTGTTTGTTTTACTTTAAAAGCAAAACCATGTGCTTGTTTTACTTTATCTTTCCTTTTTTCTACTTTCCTTTTCCTTTCTTTTGTTTTTTTACTTTTTTTTTCTTTTATCTTTTTTAACGTTTTTCTTTTTCTTTTGGACAATGTCCAATATTTTAGGGAAACCCTAAAATAAGGCTATAAGCCAAAAATAAGACAAGGTATGAGAATTAAGGCCAAAGGCCTAGATCAGCCAAATGAGGCTTTGATACCACTTCTGACTAAAACTCTAAAACCCACATGAATTCAGAAAATTAACCACAGTAAAATTGAATATTGAATGATGATTTAATTACAATGATGAGAAGACCTTTTATAGGTCAAAATACACCATTTCACTGAAAGGGTGTGATCCTATGTTTTAATTAATAATACATTAATATTAAAATAATTGCTCGTAATATTAGATACATAACATTATATACCATACCTCTAAATACTGCTAAGACTATATAAACCCCAAGTTCACTAGTTGATTCCTCATTGGTTTCTTATGCAATGTTACTTATACTTAATGGTTTCAAGTCTTGTCTATTTTTTAGTGGTTGGTTAGACATGAAATTAGTCATCATTGGACTTATATTACACATGTTTGTATCTATTTTAAACAATTATGGTTCAATGTATCTCAATTCCATCTATCATTCATACTTTTACACTCCTCAGTTTTCTCTAATTGCTCATACGTTTCCTAGTATATCCCCATATCCTCATGGAGACACTAAAGAATTTTATTTTCTATTCCATATGATAATATTTCTGATATATAAGATTATTTTCAACCTCATATTATATTTGGGAGAGTGCTACATCAGTTTGGAAGAAAGATACCTGATCCACATCACAATTTTTCAGCTATACAAGGAACTGATTGTCTTAATTTTTGTACTCTTTGGGAAGGAGTATGCATATATCTCTTTTTCCTTTTCACACTGTGTTTGCAGATCAAATTTTATCAGTAGAAAGAACCATTCAGATAATCCTTCTACTTCATCATATGATGTGATACAAGGAGTCTCTCCTCTTATTTCTTGCACATTCTACACTCTAGCACATGATCATGGAGTTCATGATTTCTTCTTCAAAGTATTTCACCACAAGGAGTTCATTAAGCTCATTAAAGTGAATATAAACAAATATTAAAGACATATTTCAAATTTTGTGCCTTGTCCTTTCTTGAGGGAGGATTTCCCCATGTGGTTTTTCCTCTTTCCTCATCTTTTCTAGACATGAATAATTGTAAAGGGTGACCATAGCCTTGTTGTTGGGCCCTGTCACATCCCCGACCCTCTGACTGGTGAATAGGACACGACTAACACCACAAACATACGGGCAAACAGCCCCATCAACACAAACAGGGATAAATGTTGATATTAAAACTTAACATAATGCATACTAAGATGCATAATCCATCATACAAAGATACATAGTTACTCAACATTCAGTGGAAGCAACACATACATTCCAGCATTTAACATGTTCATCATAATTCATGAAACAGTAGATTAAATTGCAGAGATGAAATAGTCAGCAGTACTTATCTTTTAATGAAGAACTCTCTCGCAACCAGCTACATCGTTGCAACGTTCCACCCAACCATAGGCCAGTGTGCTCATCAATCTCTCAGCAATACTGCAACCCCCAAGCTGGGCATGATTCCTCAAGGAATAAGGGTCAATGCAAGCTTACACATAGCCAAGGTTTGCCAATCATCCAAACCCACACAGTAGGGTTTTACCAGGCCATCAAGGAGCTAGGATAGGCTAAATGCCAAGCTGGTGGCCTCATCACCAGTCTTCTCATGCATACCCAGCCTCTAATCCTACTCTCAACAGTCCGAAGACCAACCACTGCATACCACAACAAAACAACCCATTCACAGCTCTGTGAAGAAGGCAAAGACAACCAGGTGACAATCCCAACCAACAGGTGAAACATAGCTCAAATCCACAAGACAACTCAGAGTTGTTCTTGGCCCTAGCATGGCCAAAATAACTCAGCAACAACCCCAAACCAGGGTACATCAACAACCCAAACTCACCATGAAAATGATGGCAACTTTACACAGTCCCAAAATAGTGGAGAAGTCTGATTCTCGATCTTGGGCAAAAGAAGGACATAAACGTAGACCACAATCCACTGAGGAAATGACAAGAACCTTACACAGTCCCAAAACAAGGGAGAAGTCTGATTCTCGATCTTGGACAAAAGAAGGACATAAACGCAAACCACAATCCGCTAAGGAAACGACAAGAACCTTACACAGTCCCAAAACATGGGAGAATAAATTACACACAGTCCGAAATGGAAGATGAAAATCAGACTCTCAATAGCATCCAAAAATCATGGAAGAATGACAGCAACCCAAAACGTGGGTGAAACCAACAGCAAGGCCAAATCATGGATTAAAACCACGGCTATGTCACATACATAGCAGAAATTGTGCCCTTGAGGCCGCTCTTCTAGCTCGATGCATGCACAAAACCAAAAGAGAATCCCCCGATCGGTGTGTGAGGAAAAATGAACAGAGAATGATCCCTGCGTGAGGATGAACAGCTCCGCCTATGCACGCGGATGAACAGATAGTCGTGAGGAATGAACAGACCAAATCCTGCAGAGGTTGGAATCATGGGAGAGTGGAGTGAATGTTTCTTCTGCCCCACACGACGTGAAGAGGAGAGTCTACTGGTGGAGTGGGCATGTGGGCAAGGACTGACAGTCCTGCCACAGCCACCACTACTCAGCAATAACTACCTCAACTACTCAACAAGACATTAAAGAGGCTGGATGAGACAAGGGAAGATGACACATGGACTCCCCTCCCCCCCCCCATAGACCAAGGTTTGACATCCCTCACCCCCTTATCCTTTGGAATCATGCCCTTTTCATTTTAACGTTGCACTGTCGTAGCTGGTTGTGGGTTTATTTTTAATTGATGTCCGTGTTTACATGATGCCAAACTATAATGCACTGGATAGCATGATATACCATCGACAACTATCCCCATTGCTGAAACATACACAACCAAATCGATGGTGGGGATTTTGCCTTTAGCTCCTCACCATGATTAATTAAATTATATACATCATGCAAACGGGGTCAAAACTGGGGTGTTACATTCCCCTCCCCCTTGGAATAACACCTTCCTCGGTGTTCCAATACATAGGAATACATATACAATACATATACAATTGCACATCAAAATTTCAAAATTTTGCAGATCTGTCCCACGTTCAATTATTTACTGTGAACATGAAAGACCAAGCCCCTCGGCTTCCATGGAATTCTCTTGCTGGTTCTTAGCTTTCAGCTTATCCTGAAGTCTAGGAACTTTGCGGCTATTGCCCTCTTCATGTTCCCTCATTGGGCAGTCGCGACGTAAATGATGTCCTCCGCATTTCCAGCATTTCACTGGCTACTTCATCTTTACCTGCTCAATTTCTTTTGAGTCTTCATGCCTGGACCATTTCTTAACGAGTTGCTTGGATGAATTTCCCATCACTAATCCACCTTCCTTTCCTTTGTCGATTGCTCCCAGAAGGCCTTTCACCTCCCTTTGCAAACCAATAGAGTCTTGCAAAATCTGGTGGTTCATTTCATTTTTTCCTTTTCTGTATCTTGAGCATCTCCCCAAGATTTTCTTGGGTCTTGGCAATCATCTGAAGGAGACTTCTAGCCAAGTTTAGCAACTTTTGATCTGCTGTCATGATCAATGTGCACCACCGGGTTTCACTTTTCTCACCTGTGAAATGCACCATTGAAATTTTGTTAGACCAAGCATAATATAGACATCAAAATTAGTCAGCTAATTACCCAATTGGCATGACAGTCCAAGTCTCATCAAGGAGGCTTTCATATTTTTCATGCCTTCCCCAACAGGCACACGAGCTCATTCATGTCCATTCTTGGGCAGGGAATTAACCATTCCAGCATTCAAAATTTACTTTAAGCAAATACACACATTCCATTTTCAGTCATACATGCATTCAACAATCTTTTGTTTTCACAATGCATAAATATATTTATATATATAATAAAAAGGGCAAGAGAGAGCAGCAAGAGTTTTTCCCTTCTTTGTTTTGTTCCATCGTGGAACCCACACCACCACTGTGGATTTTCATGCTCTCAGCCTCTTTCACTTCACCATGAATGCTGGACCAATCCTTCTTGGTCATGACACTTAGTGTCTTCGGTCTATTCCAGACCTCTAAACCATGGAGTCTCTCCACATGGTTTGTCTTGGCTACTAGGAACTTCACGGTCTCACTAGTACCTTTTTCATTTCCGCTCATTCCGAGCTTTCCAGGACAGTCACATGTCCACATGCACCCCTAAGATGCTCTCATAGTCCTCGCTCCTAGCGATACCTATATCCAAACATTGAATAAATTCACATGTTTAGTTTATTCTCATCGGTTTTATCTCTAGAACAAGAGCTTAAAACATCATAACCAAATCATATACACATGTACATTCATAAGAAAAATAATCCAATACTTATCTGTATTGTGTGTTTCCTCATTGGTCCACAGGATCCTGCTTCGCTTTGCAAGCCTTGGGATCACCTATGGACTTGGATGTTAGGTCAGCATGCCGACTGCTCCACAACATCAAATAATTAATGTCTAGCCAGTACACAATCATGTCGACTGGGCTTGGAACTTTAACACGACCATTTACAGGTCTAGGATCTACTATGGATCCTCAAGCATATAACATCCCAACATACACTTTTACCAACAATACACTTATATCGACAATAACCCTTACTCTGCAACCCCTCACAACAACCATTTACCTTTTACCTTTAGGGTGCAACACCCAACTGCATCTATTTAGCCTGTCAACACAAGCAATATAAGCAAACTCATCAGCATTATTGCTCTAAAACTATAATCATATTTCATATCATTCACTATCAAGTATTGAGACACCAGGAGTGCATCCACTCCCTAGGGTGTAATCAATATTGAAAACCCTTTCATGACTCGACATTGAAAAAGTGTGCACCCTTTCCCGATGTGTGCCATGTAGGCCCTATTCATACTCAAGTAATCGGTCATCATGGAAATAAAGTCAAAATAGGTTCTGCGTATGGAATTTTAATAATTTGACATGCATATTCTTAGCAAGGGTCACAGAACACTTATCCATTTGCCAACGTAGTATTCCTTCGTTAAGGAGGAATGGTGGCTCCCTTCTCTGAGTTGACAGTCCCTCGGTTAGCCATACCAACTCCTTTTTACATTTCCTATTCACACATGTCTTACCGACATAACCCATACCATCTCACTCATGTTTCTTACCAACATGTAGTGCAAATGAGACATTTCCAAGATAAGGGAAAACCTTCACATGAAGTTTGGCTTCTGCAGGCCATCACACATGGTCTTCCTGCACGGTGTACCCTTGGCACATTCATCAAATATCCAAATAGTCAATCATTATCTGATAATACAATCCAAATTGATTGTTCCATAACCAAGCAATGACATTAGTAATCAAATCAATAAGAATTTGCAACTCTGTCTACTACAGAGATTGATTTGCTTAGCAATGAGGTGATCCTCATTTGTGGGTCTCTTGTATGTAGCACTACTATGCCCATTATAATTTTATGCTTACTAGCATAACATGAATACCCACTTACCATGCGTCCTCCTGACACAATCTTATACTGTCACGTCCCCATCCCTCAACCGGCGAAGAGGATGCGACGAGCACATCAAAATACAACCGGGAAAAACGCCCCATGAACATAATCAAATGAAATCAATGCTGGAATTAAGCATACACAGATGCATTTATCTTCAATCAAACAGTGGAAGCACACATACTCATAAACCAGCATTCAACAAGATCATTATATTTCATTTAACACCAATATAAATTACAGAGATGCAGTAAACAGCGGCACTTATCTATTGATGAAGAATTTGCCCGCAACCAGCTACGTCGCTGCAACGTTCCACCCAACCATAGGCCAGCTTGCTCATCAATCTCTCAGCAACGCTGCCACCCCCGAGCTGGGCATGATTCCTCCGGAATAAGGGTCAATTGCAGGCTTACACATAGCCAAGGGGACACATAACAACCAAACCAACACTGCTGGGTTTCACAAGCTTTCCACAGACAGGCCAAGCCAGCACAGTCCAAGGTTCAACCACTGCATACCAGCAGCCAAACAATCCTTTCACAGCTCTGTGAAGAAGTCATAAACAACAGGGGACAGTCCCAAACAAAGGGTGAGACACCACTCCAGCCTACAAGGCAACTCAGAGCTGGTTTTGGCCCTATCGTGGCCAAAACAACCCAGCTGCAACCCAAACAGGGTACTTCAGCAGCCCAAACACACAATGAACATTAACACAAATCGCAGACCACAAAGGATAATCAACAGTACTTCCAACATAGCCACAGACCACAACAGAGAAATAGCTCACTCCGAAAACCCAGTGGCCCAAAACGCAGTTGGTCACCACAGCCAACAAAAATGTGGGGAAGTCAACAGCCCCAAAACACAATTCGTGAGCACGGCTCACAACATTGGAAAATGGCCCCAACAGTCTGTGCACGAGGGAACTTACACCAGCCCACAAAATGCAGGAGAAAACATACCCGATTCTGCGTGAGGATTTCAGCAGTAGAGGCCCTGCGTGAGGAGAAAACAACTCCAATTTTTCCTGTGGAGGAACAAAACAACAGCAAGGACGCGAATTACAGTGCGTGGGTGCTCAGCAACTCGTGGAACCAAGGAAATGTCTCCCTGAGATCAAAATCACCCAATTCCTCTGCGTGAGGAGCCAACAGACCCAAAATCGTGGTGAGTGAGTGAACTGTCCAGGGAGAGTGCGTGAGGGAGAAGAATGGGCAGACGTGGGTGGAGTGAGCAAGTGGGTAAGGCTGCCAACCTACCACAACCACCACCACTCCCAAAGGCAATAACTGCCCTCAACCACTCAGCCATATCTCCTCAACCACCAGCTCTGAAGCATTAAAGAGGTTGACAAGGTTGGGTGAGACAAAAAGGTGGCAAATCAACAAGGTAATAAAACATGGGTTTTTCCCCCATAACCAAGGTTTGACATCCCCCACCCCTTATCCTTCGGAACCATGCCCTTTTCATTCAACGTTGCACTGCCGTAGCTGGTTGTGGTTTATTTTAATTGATGTGCGGGTTTACATGATGCCAAGTTAAAATGTGTCGGATAGCACGACATACCATCGGCAATTATCCCCATTGCCGAAACATACACAACAAAATCGATGGTGGGGCTTTTGCCTTGAGCTCCTCACCACGATTAATCAAAATATACATCATGCAAACGGGGTCAAAACCGGGGATGTGACATTCCCCTCCCCCTTGGAATAACACCGTCCTCGGTGTTCCAATACATATATACAATACATGTACAATTGCACATCAAAATTTCAAAAATTCAGATCTATCCCACGTTCAGTCATCTACTTTGAACGTTCAAGACCAAGCCTTTCGGCTTCCATGGAATTTTCCTGCTAGTTCTCAGCTTCTTGCTGATCCCGAAGTTTTGGAACTTTGCGGCTAATGCCTTCATCATGTTCCCACATTGGACAGTCCCGACGTAAATGATGTCCTCCGCATCTCCAGCATCTCACAGGCTGCTTCATCTTTACCTGCTCAATTTCCTTTGAGTCTTCATGCCTAGACCGTTTCTTATCGGGTCGCTTGGACAAATGTCCTATTGCTGATCCACCTTCCTTTCCTTTGCCGATTGCTCCCAGAAGGCTTTTCACCTCTCTTTGCAAACCCATAAAGTCTTGCAAAATCTGGTAGTTCATTTCACTCTGCCTTTTCTGTATCTTGAGCATCTCCCCAAGGTTCTCTTGGGTCTTGGCAATCACTTGAAGGAGACTTCCAGCCAAGTCCAACAACTTTTGATCTGCTGCCATATTCAACGTGCACCACCTGTTTTCACTTTTCTCACCTGTGGAATGCACCATTGAAAGTCTATGAGACC
>LPNX010741155.1:397106-432477 GCA_001517045.1 Pseudotsuga menziesii | reverse complement strand
ATCCCCATTGCCGAAACATACACAACCAAATCGATGGTGGGGCTTTTGCCTTTAGCTCCTCACCATGATTAATTACATTATATACATCATGCAAACAGGGTAAAAACCAAGGTGTTATAGGCCCTATATACACCTATATGCACCTATATTTGCCATCTAATTATTCCATACATATCATCATAAATTCGGACTTAAAGGGGGGTGTAGGAATATTATAAACCCACTTCATACTTAGGATAAAAATACTTAATAATTTTTTATTAATTTCCTACCTAATAGCCTAGATAGTTGGCATCCTCTTGCACCACATGGTCAACACTTGACATACATACCATAGGAGCACCTTTATCCTCATCCTAGTTTTATCATGTCCACTTTATTGACTGCCATAATTAGTAATTGCACCTTCTTGTAGATTATGTCTTTATTCTGCTTTATTCCATCTTTTCTATGGATAAGGTAAAACTAGTCAACTAGGAAACTGCTATCTTTTGTTGTCAACCCATCCTCCATTATTTTCTCTCCATATTCTAGGATAATCACATTTTTCCATCATTCATAATTTGTGAGGTCCTTGACTTACTAGGAAAGTGCTTTATCCACCTATGGGGGTTTATCATATTTGGTAAGTTTGCTTTATAAGCTAGCATGAGTTGTCTCCTAAGCAAATCAAATTTACCTATCAAGGATGTATTATTTATGTACACTAATTTGATCAAGAATACAATGAAATATATTTGATAATTCTTCACTTATATTGTATCTAGTATAACTATTCATATCTCAATTTTTCCTTGTGCATACTTGTGAGAATTATCTTTGTAGCAAGATCTACCTCCTGTGCTTATTCTTTGCATCAAGGCTCTTTTTCTACATGGTATCATAGCTACAATTTCTACAAAGGACAATTAACAAATGATAAACATCCATTTTCCTTCCTCGTGAAATCCTTTTATTAACTTCATGACGACTCCTAAGGTCGAATTTCCCTGCATGGTCTTCTTCCAACTCATCTTAGTGGTTTAGTAACCCCTATGACACTCGTCTTCCTCTTCATCCTCCAATTCTTTCTGAAATTTGAATGGCTTCCTCTAAATCCCAAATGTGCCCCCTTGGTGGCTATTTTTACCCTTGTCATGTTATATTTATCATAGGTCTACAATCAAGTCTGAATTTGTCATACTTGTCATAGAATCTTTCAACATTTGTTGTCATAGAGTGCATGTAATATCCTCCCAAGTGGCACACATTGTCTTCTAGTCTCTTCCTCTTTCATAGGAGTTACTCTCCTTTGCTAATTCAAATACTTGGCTCATGATATGTTATTTGACACCACATCACCCTCCAATAATGTTACATTCCCCATGGATTCAGATTTGGATGAATATCATGCCAAGTGTGTGTGGAATCTAGTCAGCCAAAGGCTCCACAAGCTTTGAAGTGTCTTCATGAACCCATTCCACCTTATTTTCTTAGAGTTTATCATTTATGTGACCCATTTAAATGTGAATATGGTAAACTAAAGTCCATTTGGGTCCTATATCCCATTTATTACAAAATTTGTCTCCATCTCATCCATGGGAATTAATAGGTTGGTGAAACATTATTTGCACGATGTATTATTTGAATGGGGACATGACAATTAGTGAGATTACCATCTTTAATGCTAAGAAATGACAATGTGATAAAACTAAATCTCCTTGATGAATGGTCACTGATCATGGAATAATCCCCAAACACGATAAGTTTCCTTACCCTTAACAAAGAAGTTGATTTTTTGCATTAATGCACACGCTTCTATCTAATTGTTAAAATCTCTTTCTAATTCCATGAGTAATTGCTCAGTTGAAACTAAATCTCCTTGTAAATCATTACTAATAATGAAAGAATCCTCAAACAACATAAGTTTCTTTACCCTTGATGAAGAAGTTGATTCTTTACCTTAATGCATATGGTTCTATCTAATTGTTAATATCCCTTTCTAATTCCATGAGTAATTGCTTGGTTGAGTTCCTCTAGGATTGATAAGAATCACGACCTCTCACTTCCTACCCATTATTCATGTTCACCCTCTTACTTCATAGGAGATAATCATTACCATTAACGAGTTCAGATAAAAAATAATATATTAAAAGTATTATATTAATATTGAAAAATACTAACAATACTAATGGAAATGGTCGACGACCATCATTATCATTTCCGATATTGGATGAAAAATAATATATTAAAGGCATTTTATTATTATATACAATATATTTACCATAAATGAAAGTGTTTCATAAAGTTTATTTGTCAAATATTTTGAAGTTTTCTTATTATAAATCCAAAATCCAAATTTATTTTAATTTTGAATTATTAAATAAAAATGTTATTTCTTTTGGTTTATATCCTTTTATGTTTGGGAATACAAATGGAATATGAGGGTGAATTTGACCAAATTGAATCTTTGTAGGGAAGAAGGGGATTCTTCTAGCACTCACCTAGTACTCAATCTTCTATCACGTCTATACCCTTTGGATCTACTACTAAGTCATCTTGTGTACTTGCCATTGAGATATCTAGTGTCTATTTTACATAATCTCCTCTTTTTCAAAATTTCTAGATTGGTCCTATTAGTTATACCCTAGTTTTTCAAGAATTCCCTTAGTTTGGATGACCTATTTCTCCTTCTACTCTTTTTGTAGGATCCATGCTTGCTCAGTTTGCTATACCTTTTACAACTCAAAATCCATTTATAGGTTTCAATTTACAACCAAGCAATGTCCTATCATCAACTATACCAGTAGGGAGTTCTCCTTTCTTCATTTTTTGGTGGAGGAGGCAGTACTGTTATCCCTTCAGCTACTTTTTTAGTTGGAGGGATTCATTCTCAACCTTAGTGGAGTGGATACCAAGTGAGAAATCCTCTTGATTTTAGGTGGAACCCTTTTCAAAATGTTTTCACTTCGTAGTCGATGGTTGGGGGAAACCCCAACCAACCTTATGGGAACTTTAGTTCAAGGAAACCTCCTCCCCAATGTCTCTAACCACACCTGGCTCAACCTCTCTTAGCATTTCTGATAACTTTTAATTTTCCATATCTTTCGCAACTTATCAATGATCGGGTTCATCATGATCTAACTTGGCCTCTTGTCCCAACCAAGCTGACCTCAAATATTCCAAAATTTGAAGGCAAGTCCATGTTGAGTAAAATAGTTGTCATTGATGTCAAAACTGTTAACAAAATTCAAAGATATGCTGGAACGCTAAAATCAGCAAAATAACAATGGATTAACCATGTTGTAGGTTACAAGTTGAATGACAAATGAATAACCTTATAGCAAGTTGAACGACTGAGATCGATCATCCAAGTAAATCGATGACTCACAATGTTCTTGCTGAATGAAGTACCGCATAGGTTAAACACGGGAGAAGTGATAAAGTTCTGTGAAGGATTAATATTGGATGATAGAGGTTAGTCTCGCCATAGATCCAACGGCTGAGGATCAGTTCCGCAAAAGATAGGTGGAAGGATGAAGTTCTGCAATAATCAATATCGAACGGCTTATATTAGTACTGCACTAGATCTGACGATTAAGGATTAATTCGGATAGTTAAGCGGAAAATCCAAAGTTCTGCAAAAGATCAAGGTCAGATGGCTGAGATTAGTTCCACTAAAAGAGATCGACGGTGCGGAAGAAAAAATGCGGAAAGAGAATTGTAGAAGTAACATTTAAATATTTTATGAACTAGCAACCTGCAATCCAGAAGATCGAAGGTCAGGAAATACTCTCTAAGAGATCGACGGTGCGGAAGCAAGATTGTGGAAAGAAGCTTGCGGAAATAAGCTTGTGGAAAGGAGCATGCAGAAAGGAGCTTGCAGAAAGTTTAGATACGATTTGAGGAAATCTTACATTTTCGCATCCCGCAATATGGAGATCAACACTCATGGAGAAGCCCGATGAATATCAATGGTGGGGAAACGTTGAAACAAAAAACTTGGTGTGGAAATATGATTTCAAAAGGGAAATCTATAGAGTAGATCAATGGTCTAGAGAGATTCAGGCATAAGATCAACTGTCTGGATTGTATCTGGAGAAGAATATTATGGAACCACTAGAAAACGATAAACAGGGTTGTGTAAATGGATTATGAGCTGTGGGAAGAACAAAATGGTGCCCTTACTGAAACTTAAGGATGAAATGATGCGATGGTTGAACGAGTAGATGATGAATAGCTGTGACTGTAAGTAAACAGTCACAATCCAAAATGAAAGAGCACAGCTATGGAGAGATGCGTTGATATGAAACAAGTAAAGAGTATTTATTGAATAAATGTGTAAAGAATTAAGTGTCTATGTTATCTAGTTTGATAGATTATAGATTGAGAAAAGAATGAGAAAATCAGTATAGGATGGCAGGGTGGTGTTAGGGCATGCCACAGCTCTGCATGGGGTCTAAGCCTCCTTCCAGTCATAGCTGGATAATAGGGTGTCGTAGCATCCTTGTCTGTTGGAGCAAGAAGAAAACCATAGGGGTGTTGTAGCATCTATGTTTGTAGTCGCAGGAAAAAGCTAGGGTGTGTTTACATCCCTTATATAATAGAAGATAAACAATTTTGTAAATTCATCTTATTAATGAGTTTGTGTTGGTGGTTTTTCCCTTTGAGGTTTCCATGATAAAATCTGTCTTAATTGTTGATTTTTGTGTATTTTAAAGAAAAACAACAATACCGATTCACCCCCCCACCTCTCAGTATTATGGGATAAACCAACAATTGGTATTAGAGCAAGGTTCCTTCACAACAGATTAACCACTGGAAGGAAGATCCCATCCAAAAATCACAATGGATCAATAAGAAGGATTGGCCACTAACAAACCTCCACTATTTACCAGAGAAACTTATGCTTACTGGAGTGTAAGAATGAGGTGTCATCCGATGTCGCTGGGATGGAAGGTTTTGGCAGCAATAGAAAATGAGCTTAAAATAGGAAACCAATACCCTACATACACAGTTGAACTAGCTGAATATGAAGGTAATACCAAATACCTAAACGCAATCTTAAGTGGTTTAACAAAGTCAGTATTTACTAAATTTATGCAATGCACATTTTCCAAACAAGCTTGGGACAAGTTGAAAATTATCTATGAAGGAGATTCTAAGGTCAAAGAATCTAAACTTCAAACATATAAAGGTCAATTTGAAAGTCTTAAAGTGAAAGAAGAAGAGAATATTGGTGAATACGTTCTTCGTGTAGATGAAGTTGTTAATGCGATCAGAGGGCTTGGAGGAAAATTAAAATAAATGGAAATGGTAAGCAAGGTACGAAGAACATTACCAATGAGATATGACCCAAAAGTATATACCTTAGAAGAACGAGATGATCTTAAAAAGGTAACAATGGATGAGTTACATGGAATTATCACTACATATGAGATGAGAACTGGAAAAAATGGAGCTTTAAGAAAAGACACAGCTTTTAAACCCTCCTTGAACAATCAATCAGAAAACCCAAATGATGAGGAAGCTCTTTTCATTAATAAACTTGAGAGAGGGACTGGAAAATACAAGGGGAATTTACCTTTAAAGTGTTTTAACCATGGAAGGATTGGACATTTTTCCTCTAAATGCACCTACACTAAACAATATGAGAATGAAGAAAAGGAAACTTTGAAGTTCAAAAAGGGTAAACCAAGAAACAAGAAAAAACCCTACGGGAAAAAGAAAATTGTTTACACCATGGAAGACAGTGAAGATTCAGATGGAATTGAAGTTGAAGAAACTGATGTTTTTTTTATGGGCCTAGATGCTCAAGCCTCAAATAGTGACTCAGATATAAAAGGAGAAGTAGACCTAAGAACTTGAGAAATGTAGGAAAAAAAATAGACAGTCAAATCTTATCATCAGTCAGTTGGAAGCTCAACTTCTGGATGCCAAAAAGGTTTAGGAGGACCTAAACCTACATCTTGAAAGAAGAATACATGAGTCTAAAAATCTTGCAGAATAAATCATGCAATTCAAGATAAAGCTTGATGAAGGACCTATCAAATCAAAATTTGAGAATAGCTCAAGGATTATAGATTGCATTCTGAGTAGCCAAAGATCATCAAGTGATAGGTCAGGTTTGGGGTTTGTTAAAGAGAAGAAGCCAGAGAGTTTTCAAATCACCAATCAAGAAGGAAGTAAGAAAAGCTATGCTGAAATACTAAAGACTCCAGCTAAAAAGGAAGGAGGCAAGAAAGAATGCTTAATTTCTCAAGATAAGAATAGAAATAATATAGCACGCAAGAGAACAAATAGATATCTACAGATATTTTTAGGTCGCTTATTTTCTTGTAATAATTTTGGTCATAAATACTTAAATTGAAAAACTAAAAGAAAGGTTTCTGAATACAAAAAAAAAGTCATTAAGCAATAAGTCGAAGGGAAATAAGAATATTTTTACACTAATCCAAAAATATGACATAGAATGTTATAAGTTTAAGAACCATGGACATATGGAAAGAGATTGCAAACTGAAGTCTCCTACAAGGAATAATGTTGCAATCAAATCTAAGAACACCAAAGAAAAGAAGTATTGGAGAGAAAAGGAAGAAAATGAAAGTTCCATGATTGATTTATGTGCAACTGAGAGCTAAAACATATGGCACTTGGACAATGGTTGTTCAAAACATATGACCGGTGACCCAAGAAAATTCATAACACTAAAATATAATAAGGGAAAAGTCACTTTTGGAGGCAGTCTGTCCTCCAAAATAATCGGCAAAGGAACAACTATTGTAAACAAAAGGATCAAAGCATAAAATGTTTTGCTAGTTGAAAACCTCAAGCCTAATATTCTCAGTGTAAGTCAAAGATGTGGCAAGGAAACATTTTTATCTTCGGCTTAGAAAAATGCGAAATCAAGAATAAGGAATCAGGAAAGGTCGTTGGCATTGCTATGAGAAATACAAACAATGTATACATCTTGGAAAATATAAACCAATGTTACTTAAGTATGGTATATGAAAGTTGGTTATGGAACAGAAGGTTGGGACATATAGGTTTTGACAATATTGCAAAAATAAGCACGAAGGAATCTATAAGAGATCTACCTAAAATTATAGTTCCTCTAAACTTTGTGTGTAAACATTGTCAACATGGAAAGCAAACTAGAGCCAGTTTTAAAATAAAAGAACATATGACCTCACAAGCTCTAGAAATAATAAACACAGACCTTTGTGGACCAACCAGAACTAAAATCCTGCAAAGAGATCACTATTTCACGTTGCTCATTAATGATTACACAAGGATGACCTAGGTGGCATTCCTCAAAGAAAAATAAGAATCTTTTGAAAAATTTAAAATCTTCAAGGCAATGGTTGAAAATGAGTCAAGTATGAAAATCAAGTGTCTTAGATCAGATAATGGGGGAGAATTTACTTCGAATGAATTCAATGATTTTTGTGAAGGCCATGGAATTAAAAGAAAAATTTCAGCTGCAAAAACTCCTCAGCAGAATGGGGTTGTTGAAAGGAAAAACATAGCAGTCCAAGAAGCTGCCAGAATAATTCTTAATGAAGTAAAACTGTCAGATTCATTTTGGAGAGAATCTATATACACAACTGTCTACATAGTTAACAGAGTGAAACTCAGAGTGAATAAGGATAAGACCCCCTATGAATTGTGGTATAGGAGACTAGCCTCAGTCAAATATTTTAAAGTGTTTGGTAGTAACTGTTACAACAAAAGAAACGAGGTTGACCTTAGAAAGTTCAACTCTAGAACTGATGAAGGAATATTTCTAGGATACTCATCCACCAAAAAGGCATATATGCGTTACAATAAAATGTTACATAAAATTATAGAAAGTGCTGATGTGAAAGTAGATGATATAAAACCAAGGAAGGAGAAAAACCTTGATAGTATTGAAAATACATGTGATGATGAAATAAAAGACTTGAAAAAGGACGAGAGCATTCATAATGAAGAAGAAAACAAAGAGAAGGAAGATACACAGGAAGATGAAGAAGACTTCCCTAGACATGACACTAAAAATCCTTCTAGAAGGATACAAAAGAATCATCCAGAGTCACAGATCATGGGGGATAAAAATGTTGTAGTCATAGCAAGAAGACAACTACCAAGTGTTGAACAAGCCCTACTCTCAATAGTTGAACCCAAGAAATTTACAGAAGCCAGAAAAAGTGATGAATGGGTCAAAGCCATGAATGAAGAACTAGATCATATTGAGAAAAATGAGACCTGGGAACTTGTCCCAAGGCCTGAAGATAAGAACATTATAGGAACCAAATGGATTTTCAAAAACAAGTTCAATCAAGATGGACAAGTAATAAGGAACACAACAAGATTGGTTTGTAAGGGGTATTCCCAATGGAAGGTATTGAATTTGAAGAAACTTATGCTCTTGCAGCATGACTTGAAGCAAACATAATTTTTTTTGCACTGTCATGCCATAAAAATTTCAAAGTATATCAAATGGATATCAAGTCTGCATTCCTAAATGGAAAGCTAGAATAGGAAGTATATATTGAAAAACCTGAATGGTTTCTCTTGTCAGAAAACAAAGATTATGTCTGTAAACTGAAGAAGGCACTCTATGGTCTCAAACAAGCTCCAAGAGCATGCTTTTCAAGACTAGACAGTTACTTGAAACAAAAAGGTTTTAAAAGAGGAGCAAGTAAAATTAATATTTACCTAAAGATTGAAGATAAACATATGATCATTGTTGTTGTCTATGTGGATGATATCATATTTTGAAGCAGTCTCCAAATCTTAAGTGTAGATTTTTCCTCTAAAATGAAGAAAGAATTTGAAATGTCAAAGTTGGGTGAATTGACTTTCTTCTTGGGATTGCAAGTCTACCAAATGGATGAAGGAATTTTCATCTCTCAAACTAAGTACATCAAAAATATGTTGAAAAAGTTTAAAATGGAATATTCCAAACCTGTTGGTACTCCTATGGTCACTGGTTGTAAGTTAAATAAGGATGATGAATCTTTGGAAGTAGATCATACCATGTTTGGATCCATGATTGGCAGTCTGGTATATGTGATAACCAAAAGACCATATGTGATGTAAGTTGTTGGATTGGTTGCTAGATTCCAGTCAACTCCCAAAGAAACACATGTAATAGCAATAAAAAGGACATTCAAATATCTAAAAGGTACCATGGAGTATGATTTATGGTATCCAAAAGGACAAGACTTTACCTTAAAAGTGTTTACCGAGGTAGATTGTGAAGGAAGTGTTGATGATTGAGAAAGTACTAGTGGAGCAGCATTCTTTCTGTGAAATTTTTGAGTATCATGGTCAAGTAAAAAAAATCCTCCATTTCACTCTCTACAATAGAAGCATAATATATTTCTGCTGCCTCAAGTTGCACTTAGGTTATTTGGATGAAAGAAACTATAGAAGATCTACTTGGAAAATATGAACATCCAATAGTTATCAACTGTGATAACACTAGTGCTATAAATATGTCTTAAAATCCTATCATGCATTCTAAGACAAAACATATACCAATCAAGTATCACTATCTAAGAGAACAGGTATCTCAAAAATCTGTCAGAATAGAATACATTGACACAAAAGAACAAATTGCTGACATTTTCACCAAACCACTACCTAAGAAAGCCTTTGAACATCTTAGAAAGAATATGGGGGTAATTCCTTTACAAAAGCACTAAGAGGATGAAGCACAATCTCAGGGGGAGATATGATGATAGGGGGAGTTGTCAGATAAAAAGGTTCTTTGTCATTGGTCTCAAAGGAGGAGAATGATTAAAAGATCTTGCCATCAATGCCAAAGGGGGATATTATTGAGTAAAATGGTTGTCATTGATGTCAAAACTTTTAACGAAAGTCAAATATATGCTGGCATGCTAAAATGAGAAGAATAACAAAGGATTAACCATGTTGCAGGTTACAGGTTGAATGACAAACGAATAACCTTATAGCAAGTTGAATGATTGAGATCGATCATCCAAGTAAATCGATGGCTCACAATGTTCTTTCTGAATGAACTAGCGTAAAGGTTAAACACAAGCGAAGTGATAAAGTTTCACAAAAGATTAATATTGGACGACAGAGGTTAGTCCTGCCATATATCCAGTGGCTAAGAATTAGTTCTGCAAAAGATAGGAGGAAGGATGAAGTTCCGCAACAATCAAGATCAAACGGATTATATTAGTCCTGCCCTAGATCCGATGATTAAGGATTAATTCTGACAGTTAAGTGAAAAATCCAAAGTTCCACAAAATATCAAGATTAGACGGCTGAGTTTGTTCTGCTAAAAGAGATCGATGGTGCAGAAGAAACAATGTGGAAAGAGAATTATGGAAGAAACATTTAAAGATTTTATGAGTTAGCAACCCACAATCCAGTTTCTCGAAGGTCAAGAAAGACTCCGCAAGAGATCGACAGTGCAGAAGAAATATTGCGGAAAGAAGCTTGTGAAAAGGAGCTTACAGAAAGAAGCTTACAGAAAGAAGCTTGCGGAAAGAAGCGTTTGGAAAGGATCTTGCAGAAAGGAGCTTGTAGAAAGGAGCTTGCGAAAAGTCGAGATATGATTTATGGAAATGTTACATTTATTCATTTTGCAATCTAGAGATCAACGCTCATGGAGAAGCCCAATGAAGACCAACGGTGGGGAAATGTTGAAATAGAAAACTTGGTGCAAAAATATGATTTTGAAAGGGAAATCTATAGATTAGATCAACAGTCTAGAGATATTTAGACATAAGATCAACTGTCTAGATTGTATCTAGAGAAGAAGATTATGAAAGCACCAGAAAATGATAAATAGGGTTGTGGAAATAGATTTTGAGTTGTGGGAAGAACGAAATGGTGCCCTTGCTGAAACTTAAGGATGAAATGATGGGACGATTGAATGAGTAGATGATGAATAGTTGTGAATGTAATTAAATAGTCATGATCCAAAACTAAAGAGAATAGATATGGAGAGATGCGTTGATAGGAAATAGGTAAAGAGTATTTATTGGATAAATGCGTAAAGAATCAAGTGTCTCTGTTATCAAGTTTGATAGAGTCCAAAGTGGATAGTTTACAAACTATTCCAAAATACTGAGAAAATCAGTACAGGGTGGTAGGGTGGTTCTAGGGTAGGCCATAGGTCTGTAGGGGGTCAAAGCCTCCTTCTATTCGTAGCTAGAGAACAGGTGTCGTAGCATCATTGTCTATTGGAGCAGGTAGAAAACCATAGGGGTGTTGTAACATCTTTGTCTATAGTTGCAGGAAAAAAATAGGGCGTGTTTACATCCCTTCTGTAGTAGCAGATAAACAATTTTGTAAATTCATCTTATTAATGAGTTTGTTTTCGTGGTTTTTCCCTTTGAGGTTTCCACGATAAAATCTTTGTCTTAATTGTTGATTTTTGTGTATTTTAAAGAAAAACGCCAATATTGTTTCACCCCCCCTCTTAGTATTGTGGGATAAACCAACAATCCGGTGAAGACCCTGTAGATCATGTCACTATATTTCTTTTATGGTGTTCTTCCAACTTGTTGAATGATGATTCTATATAGTTGAGACTCATTCAGAGAACCTTAACCGGTTTCGAGGCTAAGTGGTAGATTGGGTTATCATCTACTTCTTATCATTGTTTTAATTATTTAGTGACAATATTTCTCAACCATTTCCAACTTTCTGTTTGGTATGATGTTGGTACATACCTTTTGTCTTTCTTTAGGAAAAACAAGGACACACATATTTTTGACCATATTTAGGAGTGGACAAGAAGGAAAATGATGATTAAGGCCAATATAACCCAGAAATTTTTGTGAGAGTGGTTTTTGAAATCACTTATACCCTCCATATCCAAAGATGTTTCCACTTCAAAGGTCACGATGGAGGAAGAAGCCATCCGAAGAGACCTATTGGGCCTAGGGACAATAAGGCATATTTCATGAATAATTCAGCCTAAGTATGGAGAAGAGATAAAGGAGAAGAATAAGGGGCTACGACTGAGGAAGTATCATAAAGGAAAGAAGAGAAAGGATGTTGCGACAGAGGAAGTGAAAGAGAGGAAGAAAAAGAGGAGGAGGCACTAGAAGAGGAAGCTGCGCCAGATAAGGAAGCCGTGATATAAGGATGGAGTGTGACATAGGAAGGTATGATAGAATATTAGCAGCAGAAGGCATGCAAGTAGCATAACTACTGGAAAACAACAGTAAGACATAATGCTGAGAAAGTGATAGGCCTTAACGATCGTGGGTACAAGCTCGGTTAGAGCCAATGGAAATGAAACATGTGAAGGCATATCTGTAAGTCAGGTCGTTAGTGCCTCCTGTTAGGTTTTACTAGAATAGGAAAGACAACTTGTTGGTTGGATATAGAAAGTAGGATGAGAAAGTGATAGAAAATGAGTTTGTATTGAGTCTGTATTGAGTAAGTATTGAGTCTGTAGAAAGTATGTATGGAATTTGTATCGAGTCTGTAATGGGTCTATAAAAGAAGGAACCCAAGCTATATGAGGGTTACACTCTCACTATGGTCACTCTTTACATTTAGATCTGAATTATTAGACTCTCGAGCTGGACTTCGATTAGAGAAAGGAAGGCTCTAATTTGCTAAAGAGCGCGAGCTCCTGCTTGGTGGCTATGTATTGTTGAGTGCATTAGACTAAAGTATCTGCAGCTGAGTGCGTAGAAGAGTAGGAAAGGTCAAGTCGATCTAGGCTGTGTGCGAATCACTAGTAGAGTAAAGTATGAAGAAAATAGAGAGAATATGAGAGAGCATGAGATGGAGGAAGAGTCTGTGAAGGTAGTGTGGCTACTGTAACTGCCTCCCCAAAAATTTACATTTTTAGGGCTCCTCCTTAGAATTTTGGTTGTAATCCTTCCTTAGACTGATTCTTCTCCTTGAAGTTTTCATTCCATGACTTAGTTTTTTATTTGATCAAGCCAGGAGAGTCATTTTTGGTAAGTTAGAAAACTTAGCTTTTTCTTTCGACATGTCGAAAGAACTTAGTGAGTCGAGCTGACGCATTAGAAGAACTCATATCTTTTGTCCAACATTCTCTAGCGGATTTTATTTTGAACCAAGGCCTAAGTCTTCATTGTAAACATTTGATGAGTTTTTATTGACAGTGTCAAAGAAAATTGGCCTTTCGAGCCGACACTCTTAGAGAAACTTACCTTTTCTTGTCGACATTCTTTATCAGAGGAGTTTTTTTTAAAGCTCATCGGAAGGTCTCACTGAGTTTTCCCAACGTTGTCGACGGAACTCAGTGTGTGCAGCTGACATGTTCAAAAAATATTAGAATTTGCCGTCGAGGTTTTTATTAGAATTATTTTGTGAGTTGTTCCAATAGGGTCTTTATCAGAAAAGTTTGACGAGTATCTGCTAACAGTGTCGGTGAAACTCAACCATTTAAGGCAACACGATCGCGAAAAACTAAAAGTTTGACACTGACACATCAACAAAATCAGAGAAATCTCTGTTGGGGTTTAAATATAAAGTGCCAAAAGACGTTTCGAGCCTTTAGAATTTAATTCACCCAAGCCACCACATTAATTGCATTTTGGCATTATTTTTTATATAAAAGCGGTGGGGTTTTTAAGGTTTATTACTGCAATCCATTTTTCAACACGTCGAATCAACATTAGACACTTGGAGATTTTGGATTGTTTCTCTAAGTGCTGCACCCATACCAACATTTTCCAGGTAGGCCCCTAGGACTTATCCTTGTCCCATGTTATTTTAAAATCTTGAAAGAACTACACTGTTGTGCATTTAGGGTTACCATGATAGGTTTTTTTTTTTCATTTTCTATAGCCTTGTTTTAACAGCTAATATTAGCCCATAGGGTTCCTATTTAATTGGTCGACAATCGAAATTTTCATGTGTTTTATTCCTTGTAAACCCTTGACCTCGCTGAATCTCTCTCCCATCCTTCTAGCCTGACTGTCATGGGATTTGGCTCCACCCTCCCCACACCAGTTGGTTTTGTTTTTCAAGCCATCGATGTGTGCATTTTGAACCTCAAGGGTTTTATGTTGAGACTACTCCAGGTTGGATAATTGACTGTTCATGTAGTGTTTAAACTGAGTATGATAGAGGATAAGCTCACGCTAAATGGGAAACCCTTTTTGGGTTTAGACCCTAATCGTTGTCGTGTTTCAAAGCCTCGGGATGGGTTCTTTCCTCAACCTGTCTTTGAAAAGATGCATTGTCCACATTCTCCATTGATGCTAGTTGCACAAAAGGATTTATATTTGAATCATAGTGTTACAGTTCCTAACAGTGTTCTCAGCTTTAGGGTTTTAGTCATTGTTGTCTTGCCTTTGTTGGGATTAGTGAGAAGAAATCTTGATACCATAATAATCACAAGATGAAAGAATAAAAGGGTTGTTTAGGGTTTTAAGTTCAAACCAATATTTTATGAAACCTAGATCCCTCACAATCCCGAGACTAATACACAAGAGACTAACATCAAGACTTGTAAACTTAGTAGGTTAAATAGAAAGGAATTTAATATTAATTCTTTAAAAAACCAGTGAAGGAAATTGATTAGAGTCCATTATCTTGACCTATTTAGAAGCATAAAATGAATGTATTATAATAGAGATCTCACTCCCAAAATAACACCTGCACATGTGTTGATGAGTTTCACTAATCATTTTCCCGACATTCATCCTTACTACAAGTATAAAATGACTAGGAAACTCTCTTATTCTCACAAGACTCAGTGGCTAATAATGAAATGGTAAATGCTGTCACAGTTTCTTCTATCATGTTAGACACTAGTTGTAATCTCATATTTTTTATTCTTTGAACAATAATTCATATATTGTGTATATTGGCTTATCATTTCAGTTATTCTATGGTGATGGAAGTGCATGTTGCTTTTAAATCATTAATATGACTAAGAAATCTCTTGCTGTGACCATGCTACAGTTGTAGTCCTCACCTCACACCATGCCGAAGAAGAGAAGAAAGAAAAAGGCTAAGTCCATCGAGGGTGATTCAGATGGGGAAATTATATCAAGGATGGAAATCATTGATGAAGACACCAAGGCTATCACGGGGGCTGATTAGGAGTTCAAGTGGGGAGAAATTTATCAAATGATCAGAGAGCAAAATATACCTGATGCGGGTCTGGAAGACATGCCTTTATATGACAATATAAGAAAATCAAGCATCATGAAGGAAACTACGTGCCCATAGCTCTTCCCATGTGCTGAAGTAATTAGATGGATCCTACCTCAAACAACCTGACCACCATGATTATTTCGAACATAGAATGGCAAGCATTCTCTTCCTTCACTCCAACATATATAACCAAGGCCTGTAAACTACCCACCCCACAGGTTATGGTGATGGATGAATGGGTGAAAAGTGTGAATTTAGAAATTTTTGAATGTGTTAAATGGATGATGGTAGAAGGAAAGAAACTACACCATAAAGCCATTGGAAATTACAAGACTATAAGTTTACACCCTCTTACAGGGTCATATCCCTAATTCTAAATAGGGCCTTTTGCATGGAAAATGGGAAAATGTGCAAGTTAAGTTGGATCCCATTAATTTACCATGTGGCCATGGAAGGCACCATTTTTAACTGGGCATATATTGTATCAAGTAGCTTGTCATCATGTAAAGCTGTTGCACAGGGATGCATGTCTCAGAGAAAGTTGGAATTCTACATGGGCTCTTACTTGATCAATTTCATTTTATGCCTACACCCATTTGAGAACCATGGTTGTATTTGGGATTACACGAAGACCCCCATCCATGTTTCCTATCAAATTCTTTGGGCGCACAAGTACTCAAGATTCTACAAGCTCATATGCGAAGAATTTTGGATGCCTCTACACAAGCTAATTTTCCTCAAAGAGTGCAACTGTATGTCTGAAGGCACCATCGAAATCATATGTGAATATGAGGATTATTATTTCTCTAAGGAAGGTACTTACCTAAGGATTTATGGAGGATCTAGAGCCCTGTTACGGATGCTTAGGTATGCCACAAAATATCTAGTCCACAAGGAAGCAGTTCAATAATTGTTTATAGATGGAGTAGGAAATTTCCTATTCGACATGAAGAAGGAGGTTTTCCCATCACTGCCTTGCTACATAGGCAGCAATAAATTCATAAGGGTAAAAATGAATTTGAATTTGTAAGAGATCTAGAAAATTTCCGCTTTGGGGAAAAGCATTTTCATAGGAATTACTCCTTTGACAAGGTTGCAAACCATTGTGCAACTGTAGGAGTTAATTTTGAATAATCTCATCATTTTCATAAAGATGAGGAGACATACAAAAATTCTTGCAACGTGACTGCTCTAAGTAAGCGTTTCAAGAAAAAGAGTAGCACCATTGGGGGAAAAGGTAGCAGTAGTACAACATAACAACAGAAGCACCAACAATAGGCTGCAAGGAAACAAGAAGAATATACTCAAAGTTTGCTGGAAGAATTTGAGAAGAAACTAGCTGAAGATGCTCAAAGAAAAAAAGAAAGAAAGAAAGATTACAAAAGGAATCACAAGAGAGAGAGAGAGAGAGAGAGAGAGAGAGAGAAGAAATTGATAAAGTAGCTGAGGAATTGAGATAAAAAGAGCAAGAGGACAAGGACAGAGAAATTTTGGACCAATACACTGCCCAAGATAATCCAATGGACCCGCCTGCCTCAACAAGTGACATGATCACACGAGGCCACATTGCTCTTGCGGAACTTGCATTGGTTCCTTTCATTCCATCCAAGCATCATGTAGTGGAATGCTTGGACACTATATTCTTTGACAAGTCTAGAAGAACTATTGTTAGGATGTCAAAAAAAAGTTTAAAGATCGGTACACAACTGCACGTGATCACAGTGATCGATAAAACCATTGAAAAAACCAATCAAGACCCCAAATTCTTGGCATCGATCAGCATAGCAGCCGCTCAAGCGAACGCTGATAATGTTGACAACTTGATGGAAGATGCAGAACATTATAAAGAAAAGATGATTAAAATGAAAGACACTCTAATAAAGGAAAGAGGGGAAGGCAAAAAGGTTAAATATTAGTACATAACTGCACGTGATCACAGTGATTGATAAAACCCTTGTTGAAAAAACAAATCAAGACCCCAAATTCTTGGCATCGATCAGCGTAGCAGCCGCTCAAGCGAACGCTGATAAGGTTGAAAAATTGATGGAAGATGCGAAACATTATAGAGAAAAGATGATTAAAATGAAAGACACTCTAATCAAGGAAAGAGGGGAAGGCCGAGAACTTAAAAAGAAACATGAGGCAACTCTTTCAGAATTTGAAAGGCTCCAAAAGGCATATCAATATTTAGAATTGGAAAAGGATGCACTGGAGGCTTCAGTTACAATCATGGAAGGGGAGAAAAAAGATTTTAAAGATAATATTTTGGAATTAGAAGCGCATAAATCTGCAGCAAACAGAAAAACGAGGGAGCTAAGAACCTAGGTAGAAGAGATGGAGAGAAAAAAGAGATCATTGGAGACTCAAATTAAGATAACCAATGAAAGGTAGCCTAATATCACTCTTTTCCATGATCAATCTTGCCTAATTTGGAGGAAAATTCATTAATTTCATCTAAGTCTCGCAGAAGAAATATATAAGGTCAAACAAGAAGAGACAAGGTTGAATGAAATAGCAGAGAAATCACTTAGTTTCATGGAAGGACTACTAGAAGTCAACAAGAAAGTTCAAAGCTAGCTAACTTGGGTAGAAGCCAATTCGACTTTTCCTGAGCACTTTCCTCAAAAGACAGTAGGAGGCCCAAATATAGAATTGGCACTCTTGGAATTTGTTATCAACAAAAATGGCACTTCTTCATCTGACTACTGACATTCAATATGTCGGGACACAAAAGGAAAAATAGGATTGAAGTAGCCAAAAAACTATAGATGTGCATGGCTCTTGATACATAATCTCCTGACAAACTCAATATATTTTTATTTGGAGATTAGAGTTGCACACACGAGTATTTGCATTGCGACCTACGTGTCACACGAGAGTGTTTGAATTGCAACCCGCGTGTACATTGAACACATGATTTTACTTAAAGAAAGGAGCATGTCACACATGCCTTTCCTATATTAGTACTCTCATGTACCTTAATTTAATGTTAAAAATTATAAATCATGATTATTCGAGATCAGTTGAGTCCCTAATCATAACTATCTCAACTATCTCAACCATCCTAACCTTCGAAACCTCTCTATTTTTTGATGTATAAATAGAGGGAATGGGATGGGGCTAATCAATCATTCTGAGAAGAGAAAAGTTATGCTGGTGGTATGCCTTCAGACATATTTGGAGCAACAGAACTCAGTGTCCTTGGTTTGCAGATGATTCCTTGTTTCAGAAGCTCGATTGTAATCTCACCATTCTCTGTTTATTAATAAAGAAAGTTATTCTTCCAATCTTTGTATTGTTGCATTCTTGTATATGATGAATTATGAATTATTTCAATTATTTTATTATGAATATACATCTCATTAACCATTGATATATATACAAGACATTTTTGGAATAATTTGTTCTTTATAGGTGAATTGGAGAAGCCCTATAAGCTTTGGAAGAGACTGAAAGAGGAGAAGACAAAGCTTGGATCAACTGTCATAAACCAGGTATGCTAAGTTTCCTTTCTATTCATATTTCAATTTCTACATAAGTTTATTGTCTGTAAGTGTATTAGTAATTTGGTAACCCCAGAGACCCTAGGTTACACATGTGCATTGTCATAAACAACAGAACTGTCGACTCCTCTAGGGAGTCCAGCCTGGTGTGGGTATGTTCTCTAGGTTCCCTTACCATCCTTTGCTTATTTTTTATTTTGGGTGTGATTTGTTTGTTTCTTTCCTTTGATTTATAGTTTTCCATGTTCAGGACCTTGTTGCTAGTCTTTTTTCTTTGGAAAATTTTTAGCAGCACACATGGGTTGTCTACATAGACAGTCGTGTGTTTCACTTTGTACACGCAGGTTTCCTTCTAGACATTCGTGTGTCATATGTGGGTTGTCTACATAGATAGTCATGTGTTTCCTATAGATTTATTTGGGTTCATTAGGGTTTCTTGTACATGTATTTTGGATTTTTGATTGCTTGTGAAGGTTTTGTTTATGACATGATTCTGTGAGTCTACGGTATGTATGTCATATCGTTCACCTGATTTCTTCAAGTCCTTGAGCTTTTTTATTTGCTTTTATTTCATTGGTGAGTGTAGGTGGTCCTCCTACTTGGTTTGTTGGTTTGAGTGTTTGTGTTCTAGGTCAGTGATAAAGTCCTTTGAATACTTTATGCTTTGTACTACTGCTTGTAGTCTGATTTTGTCACTCTTCTTTTTGTGGATCTAGTGAGATTTTAAGTTTTATAGTTCCTCCAAGTCAGGGTTTGTTCTAGTTTCTTCCGTTTGGTTGAAGTGGGTTACTTTGGGATCTTTTTGCCTCATTTCACTATTGTATGATTAGATTAGTCAAATTTGCTGAATTTTACATTCATTTGCATAGTTATTTTTTAAGTAGTTTGAAAACAAAAGACAAAAATATTTTATACTTTTGCATTAGGTTGCATTCAGTATTTGTTTTCGCTATTTTTCAAAGAAAAATTCAAAAATTCTTAAAAAAGAGTCTTGTATTTTCTCATGCTTAGTCTTAAATTCATTAGCTTCTATTTATAAGAAAAGAAAAGAAAAGTTGGCTTGGCAGTTGCATCTTTCTTTGAATTTCTAGCTATTACATCATTTTTTCTTTCTTTTACCAAGTCTATAACACCATACAAGTTTCACACCACTACCTCTGACAAAAAACAACCTATTAGAAAGAACGACATAATTAAAAATTACTAGTAAGTTTCTCTTTTTTAGGTTCATACACCAACAAGCTTAGGCTAGACTTTTGGACTAGGGAGTTTAACTGTCCATAAGTATTTGATTTCAGACGTAGTTGGCCAATCACTAGGTAAATCCTCCTCTATATTCAGTATATCTGGGAAGCTCCTCTCACATAGTAGTTAAGAATGAGGCTGCATGAGGACTTGGACTGAGGAGATAACCCTCCAATTCCTTGTTTGAGTGTAGATCAGGATTTTTACGCATCTGGGGACTTTTGTCAATACCACCTCTTGGTCCCCATGCGGTGCATGTGTTGATAGGGTTCCAATATTTTCTACCCTACCCATGTGTACGAATCAAGATTGTGACTGGCCCACCAGAATCTTATTGTAGTTGGGGTAGCCTTTAGTCTCTTTGACATTAGGGATCATACATAGTTATACCAGAAGGCTATACCAGAAGGCTATTTCTGGTCTACCTCGGACGGGCTTATAAGGTAACCTCGGTAGAAGGTGTGGGAGGGCGGTTGGGTAATTCCTCCACTTTTTCCAAAGAACATATACAGGGATTCCAAGTAACCATCTATCAGATTTATTCTAGAAGGAATATCTTGTACCCGTTTGTCTATTTGGCTTTAGGAAAGTTTTAGTGAGTGTTGTGTGGTTTGTCTATATTTAGTCGGTCTTTAGGTGTGAAGAGTCAATTTTTATCTATGGAGGACCAACCTCTCAGAAGGTCAAGAAGGTTGTAAAACCTTCCTACAGCTATTATAGTTGATCCTCCACCTCCCCCTCAAAGGTGGAGATCAAATACTAATGGTTTATTTGAACCGGTAGGAGTTAGCGAAGTTCTAGGTGAACCAGAACTTAGAAATAATAAGGTTGATACAACTGCAACAGAGATTGAATACTTGTAGGCTGACGATTTTGCAAGGAAATTTAACCCACCTCTTAATGATTTAAATGATCCTATGATTTCCCAAGTTCTTCCTTTTACTTCACCTGTGATTGGTGTTCTTGTGAGCAGAGTTATGGCTAACTCTAGAGAGGGTATTTTTGTCCCTACTTCAGCCATTTTGGATGGAGGAGTGCCACCTCCTTCGATTGGTACTCCTAGACCAAGTGCACCTAATATAACTTTGTTACCAAATAGTCAAGTGGTCCAACCACCGACTTCCTCCCGTGTAGTAGAACCTTCTAGTGGGGTGGTCATTAGGATTCCCAGTGCACCTTTTGCTTCCCCCTCTTTCATGCACACTGCTCAGAGTGGTTCTAGTGGATCCTCCTCATTTGTTTAGGTATTCCCATGGAATGGGGGGAAAATTCCCCCATATACTCCTTATGTAGGTCCTATACCTACATATGTGGGGAAGCAGTTTGGAAACATGAATGCTTTTGGCCAATGTTTCCAGACCCCAGTTTCAATACCATTTACAAGATCTCCATTTTGTCTTTTCAGTAGAGGGATACCCACTCCTATCTTTCAGACTCCAGTTTCATCTAATGGGTCTCATACCATTTATATTGCACAACACACAAATAATCCACTGGCTTATGGGTGGAATCCTTTTCAAAGTAGTCCAACTACTTCACAACCAGCGGCTGGGGGAAACCCCACCTTTACGTTTGGGAACCAGGGGGCAGGTGCTTTTACCTCCCAAACTCATGCTTTTCAGGATCTGATTAGGCCTAAAATTCCGTTCCTGACAAATTTAAACTTGCCAGATTTGTCTAAGTTGATGAATGTCCCAATGAACCATAGTGCCACATGACCACCTATTCCAAGCAAGTTACCCTTGGAAATTCTGGCAAGTTTGAGGGAAAAAATGGTGAAGATCCAGATGCCCATATCAACAATTTTCACTTATGGTTATCTTCCAACTCATTGAATGATGACACCATTCGGTTGATGATGTTCCAAATAAATTTGACTGGTGTTGCAGCAAAGTGGTATATTGAATTTCCCTCTACTACGTTTGATAGTTTTTGGGACTTAGAAAATGCGTTCCTGAATCACTTCCAACTTCTTGTTTGGTATGATGCCAGCACAAAATTCTTGTCTACCTTATGGCAAGACAAATCCATGCACATCTCAAATCATATCCAAGAGTGGTGAAGAAGGAATAGGCTTATCAAAGACACCATACCCACCGATTTCTTGTTAGAGTGGTTCCTAAAATATTTATTTCCTTATATATCTAAGGATGTATCCACTTCGGGGGCGACCACTGAAGAACAGGCCATCCTCAGAGCCTAGCAGATGGATCTAATATATGCTTAGTCTGGGATATTGTATGAAATCATACTTGATGCACCACGGTCTACCCATAGTGTTGAGAAACCCAAGCGTGGACCCCATGCCAAAGGCATGGTTGGTTCAGTTAATTATCCCACTATAGAGTCACTTGCCAAGCAACTCCATGAGTTGTCAGTGAAGTATTCTACAACCGAGGCAACAAAGGCTGCCTGCTCACCCAAAAATGAAAATTTTCTTGCATAATCCTCCAAAAAGGGAAATCAACAACCCAGTGGGAAAAAGAAGAAAGGGAAGAAAGGTGAGGGAAATCAAAACAAGACTAAACCCATGAACAATGTTGATGGGGGAAAGAAGGATAAGAAGAAGGTGAAATTTACCTATAATTTTTGCTAGGGAGATCAACTAACTCATCAATTCCCTCTCATTGATCAAGATCAGAAGTTACTTAAAAACCAACAACCGACTGTCCTAAAGGATCTATTTCCCCAAGGACAGAATGTAGCTTTTGTTTCTAATGTAGCTGGGGGCACTCCTGGTGCCCCGCTTGACAAAAATTATATCAACATGGTATGATCTCATACCTTTATCCAGAAAAGAAATAAAAACTATGAGACAGAGGCTCAGGAGAGGGGTAACTCTATTGGGGAAACCTATAACCCTCTCACGATCGAGAAACTTGCTGATCCAATGCCTAAAATACCGAAAGGTGTCTTTAAAAATACAAAATCTAGGGCTTCTTATAACTACTCTATGGTGGAATACTTGGAACAAAATCCTTGTATGATGTCTGCATTGGAAGTGCTTCAGATTTTTCCTGCTCAATGAGATACCCTTTTAGCAGCTTTAGGAAGTATGGATTCCTTGAGTTTGATGGCAAAGGTCAATCTGTCAGATGTTAAAATGCGCCTACCATATCATGTGGCTTTGTTATTATATGTCATTCATGGTGGAAAGACAATTGGATGTACAATTGTTGACAAGGGTGCTTCCACATGTGTTATGTCTCTTTCTTGCTAGAAGGATTTAGGTTCCCCAGAACTAGTTCCATCCAACAAATTGCTTACTGCTTTCGACGGGAGGTCTTTCTTCCCGCATGGTATCCTACTAGATTTTGAGATTAAGTTGGCAGGGAAAGTAGTGTCTATTGAAGTGGAGGTGATTGATGCTCCATTGAACTATAACTTGCTTCTAGGGAGAAGCTGGACTTACGCTATGTGTGTGATTTCGTCGACTATCCTTTGAGTGGTGGTTTTTCCACATGAAGGAAAGTTGGTTGCTCTGGATCAACTCAATTTTTCTCAAAGGGGCCATTTGGAAATGAATGAGTCCACTGTACCTTTGGTTTATCAGGTTAAACCAGTTACAAAGAGCTTGGGGCTGGAATGTATTCATTGTTAATGGGCACATTTGATATCCCTGCCCCGATAAATTATCTAGGTTCTATGAGTGTGGGTAAGTATATTGTGATGATTGTCAATAAAACTGATCCTTGGGTCCTTCCTACCCACCATGAATATTAGGTTCCCTTATTTGCAGTGGATGTGGCTTACCAAGCTATCGTTAACACTACTGCTGATCCTATCTCGACTCCTTCTACATTATCAGAGGAGTTGGAAGAATTCTACCTGCCTTCTTGGGCAGAGAACACTTTATATTCAGATGACTACTTAGACATGGTTTTGCATTTGGTTGAATCCATTTTGGAATCCATGAGTGGGTGAGATAAGATCTATGAAGATCTTCACCATAGGTCCTACTTCCTTTCGGAGCTGAGTAGAATTGAAAACCATAAGCTCCATGTAATATTGGCAGATGATGTTGATCTACCGATTAATCCCTTGCTAAGGGAGGGAATTTTTTCCAAGGGGAATATGGAAAATATTTCTGGTACCATTCCTACCAACATCTCTACAAACCCTGACATCATAAAAAATGTACATATTGGTGGAAACTGCTCTCTGAAGGAGATTGCTATCTACACTACCTTAGTTAATGAGTTTTGTGACATGTTTCCCTGGTCATATGAGGAGATTCCAGGAATTGATCCATTGATTTTTGAACATGAAATCTGAACCTATCCTGATGCTAAACCGGTTCAAAAAAATATTAGACCTGTTAACCCATGTAAGGCGGTAGTCGTTAAGGCTGAACTAGAAAAATTGTTGAAAGATGGGTTCATCTACCTGATTTATTTGACGGAATGGGTATCCAATAATATTCCCGTTGATAAGAAGCAAGGGACGATACGCTTATGTACATATTTTTCATGATTTAAATAAACCATGTCCAAAGGACAATTACCCCACATCTTTAATAGATCAAATCATTGATGCTTCTGTGGGGAGTGAAGTTTTTTTGTTTATGGATGGTTTTACCAGATACAATCAAATCCAAATCAAGCTAGAAGACCAACGCAAAATGACTTTTATTTGTCGATGGGGTACCTTGGCGTTCAAAAAAATTCCCTTTGGATTGAAAAATGCAAGGGCACCCAGGCCACCTTTCAGCGGGAAATGAATTTTTCCTTCCATGACATTAAGAATATTGTCGAGCCATACCTAGATGACCCACCTGCTCATTCTTGTAAGAGGATTGATTATCTAGATCACCTTTGCTTAATTTTTGAACGATGTAGACATTTAAAAATACACTTGAATCCCCACAAGTGTGTTTTCTGTGTTGAGTCGGGACGGCTACTCGGGTTCATAGTATCAAACAAAAATATCTAGGTGGATCCTTCAAAAGTAGAGGCCATTGTAAACATGCCTCCTCCTCATTCTATCAGGAAATTTCAAATCCTATAAGGAAATTCTAATTTCCTTCGACGTTTTATTGCTAACTATGCCAAGATCACTAAGGGTTAAATGTGCCTATTCAAGAAGGACACTCCATTTGTATGGGATGAAAGTACACAAATTTCTTTCGATTCATTGAATAAATATTTGATGTCATATCCTTTGTTATGCCCACCAGATTACTCTTGAGATTTTATATTATATCTGGTTGCATCAGAGTCGACCATTGTGGTAGTATTGGTCCAGGAAGATGACAAGCTCCAAAAGCATGTTGTGTATTATCTTAGTCGTGCATTGGCTGGTCCTGAAATTCAATACTCCCATGTGGAGAAGTTAGCTTTATCAGTTTTTTATGTTGTGTAGAGGTTATGTCACTAGATCCTACTGAGGACCACTACAGTAGTGGAATATGTTAATCCCTTTCAGTATGTTTTGTCCTGATGCATAATCGGAGGAAAATTCAATAAATGGATAGTCATTCTCCAAGAGTTTGACCTAGATTTTCAGTCTTCCAAATATAAAAGTCCTTAGTTTTTGCAGAGCTTATTGCAGAATTTTCGATGAAAGAGAATGTAGTGGTTGAAGAAGACTCATTCCCAGATGAGTACATTTTTCTGATTCCACCTCCGATCCTTGGTACGGAGAGATAAGTACAGATATATACTTATCTATATCCATACTTTGAAGTGTCCTGCATCCTGCTCGAGGGAAGAGTGACTTAAATTTCATGTACATGCAAAAAACTATCTTGTCATCGGGGATACTTTATATCGTAGAGGGGTAGACTCTATTTTGCGTCGGTGCCTCATCGACGAGGAGGCTGAACATGTCATAAAGGATTCCCATAATGGAGCATGTGGGGGTGATTTATCTGGGTTAGCAATGACCCATAATATTTTATGTGCCAGTTATTTTTGGCCCATGATATTTAAAGATTCTATGGAGGCTGTGAAGCATTGTTGTCCATGTCAGCTCTACACTAGGAAAATGTGGTCACATCCTGCTCCATTGTTTCCCGTCATCACGGTGGGCCCCTTCACTAAGTGGGGGGTCGATTGCATGACATGCAACCTAGTTTTGGTGGGGGGGCACAAATATATCATTATCACTATTGATTAATTCACTAAGTGGGCAAAGGAAATGCCTACCTTCAAAGAGGATGGTGAAATTGTAGCTTTCTTCATATTCAACAGGATCATTACTCGCTTTAGAATTCCAAAGGAGATTATCACTAACCATGGTAGTCATTTCCAGAATAACATGATGACCGAATTGGATACTATTCTAGGGTTCAAGCAAGATCACTCATAAAATTGCAAGTGAATGCTCAAGTCGAGGAAGTCAATAAGACCTTGAAGACCATTCTCAAACGTACTTCTAATGCAACTTGATCAAATTGGAACATTACGCTATATCTTGCACTTTGGGCATATGAGACTAAAGATAAGACTGCCACATGGTTTTCACCTTTCCAACTTGTTCACAGGGTGGAAGCAGTCACTCCAGTTGAGTGGGAAAGTCCATCACTTAAAATTGTCATTCATATACTCCCTGACACGATTGAATTAGAAGAACGTTTGCTAAATTTTGAAAATCTAGATGAACGACGCAGAGATGCGTTAATGGAAAATGAAGCTCATAAGAATAGGGTTAAAAACCAATATGATAAATTGGTCAAGCCTAGAATTTTCTCTGAGGGGGAGCTTGTATTGCTCTGGGATCAGGAAAAAGAACCCCTAGGGGCATGAAAGTTCAAGTCCATGTGGTTAGGACCCTACATTGTGTCAAATTCCTTGAAAAAAGGGGCATATGAGTTAACTGATTTTGATGGAAATAAGATTCCTGAGCCTAGAAATGGGCTCTACCTGAAGAAGTACGATGCCTAGGATTAGTGATTTTTCTTGTATTTTTATTGTATGTATTTTTATGTCCAATAGTTAGCTGGTCAGTGTTTCTTATACCATCTGGTGATTGTTACAGATGTCAGCTGAGTGGTTCATAGGTTTTGCGGATGGCGCTTGTCGTCATACTTGTAACCTGGCTTGAGCCGCATGGGTCATCTATTCACCCTTAGGACAGCTAGTTGCCTCTGGAGGCGCTTTCCTATGTCCTGCTACCAATAATGTGGTCGAGTACATGGTTTTTATTGAGTTTTTATGGGATGCCTTGTCACATGACATCACCTAGTTGGAAGTCAGACTTGACTCTGAATTGGTGGCTTCCCAGCTCAATGGAGATTATCAGGTGTGAAACCCTACCTCAATACGTCAGTTTTTGCAAGTTAGATTACTTAAAAGAAATTTCGATTATATTTCAGTTAATCACATTCCATGAAATGAAAATACATTAACTGATTCATATGTGAACNTATATCTGTCCATAGATAAGTTGAGTTTTGATCCTAAGATCCATTCATAACTGTATAAATATATATTTTTTTTTAATCTCAATCCATAAAATGCCCATAGGTCTAGGCTTGGTCATCAACATCATCTGTTGCAACAGCCTCTTTGGCCTCCCTATAAAATAAAATGGCCCTGGCTACCCTCCTCAAGAGGCATATCTGGGTGTACAGAATCCCTACTACAAATTCCTGCATGACAATAGGAATCCATTAAATCCTTAATGTGGGAGGTCCTCGGGTCATCCTGGCCAGCTTTTCCTCGAGAACTCTGAGTAACCCTTGGCCCCCACACTGTACGGGTCGCAAGAACATCCCAGGGTGCCCATCAGGGCATACAGATCCAACATCTGCATTTCAAAAACATTAAAAGTGGATTAAAATTCTTATACATATGTATATAATTTTATGATAACAAATTTATAAAAATCTGAAAACATAAAAAGAAAAATACCTAGCTCTCCCCATCCTCCCCCTGGTAGGAGGACCAAATCACAATGTCTCCTCGAAAATCTAATCCAGAGTAAGGAAACTACTCGAGTGCTGGCAACTTCTTCTCCCACCACATGTAAAAGTCATCGTCGTATACACCCTAGACTGATCCTCCACCACCTTGACAGAGGAATACCTCTCCCCACCTGGTCAATCTGGCTAGCGAGGAGAAAATGATGGAAGTGGCACTGCAGGGCTGATGGTAGGCACTCTCTCAAAGAAGAATGCTACTAATATGCTAGAATAACCAAATTTCTTGCGGCATCCTGTCTTGCAGTCAAAGAGCCGCTTCCTCATGATCGGAATCATACTCGAGCACCAATCAAACACAGTACCCTGTACACACTCCACTACAACTCTCACTTTTGTCCGAGTGGTGAGATATAATGAAGAGGATCGTGCAACCCATATTATTGTACTTACCACTACCTATAGTGGGAAGCTGGGGATGTGAACAATTGCAATGCATGATCCCTTCTTCTGACTACCTGGTGTGCAATAGGTGTCAACATAGTATTGGACACTCATAGATTAACCACCCCTACCAGTACCCTTGTGGTTCAAACAAATACCCCTGTGAGACAACCCCATAATGAAGTACATGTCTTCTATAGTTATATCCAAGATCTCACCTTGAAGATCAAAAGCACCGAGGTCGTGATCCCAATAGATGATCAAATGCTCAAGCAAGCGTACATTATCCCTCATTGGAGAAGTGCAAAAGAACCTTAGTAAACCACTTTTCTATAAAGCATGCAAAGTTGGGGCATCATGAAGAGAATCTCGGTCCATGTCTTCATGCTCTCATTCCCTCCATGTTGAACCTTTCCAATTGACCACCATTGATCATTAGAATCCATCGAATTCTTTCAATTTTGGCCACACTATAAAATTTTCTATGTCACGCAGTACACGCAACTGCCCTTTAGACAGGTTGCATGTCACACATGAGTTTCTCTCAAGTAGGTCACATGTACATGACTTTCTTTGTCACCTACTTATGTGTACTGCATAACCTTCCTAGGGCAGGCCCAAAACATAAAAAAATTGCATAAAAATGAAATTTAGAATGGTTGGAATAAAGGGGAGGGGAAAGCTAACCAACCTTACACTTGTGGAATTTGAAATAGTCCACCAGTTTGTCCTCGTCGAGCAATCCAAGTCAGAGGTGAAATATTTCCAAATTGGGTAAAAATGTCAAATGGTATGTTTTAATTTTATTTTTGAACTATATATAGAAAAATTTCAAATTTTTGGGTTTCTAGTCTATAGTTTGAAAATACCAGGTCTTTTCCCCTAATGCAATGGGTTTGAAGTCTTCAAAAAGTCGTTATCCGCTCATATAGGGTTGGATTTGGATCTTTCACATGTAATTTTACATCGATACCTTATCCATTTTTAACCCTAGGATTACCTCTTTGACCAGGGACTATTGTGTTTAACTTTTTTTACCTCGTCTACATCATTGTTCCTTTGTGGATAGGTCCTTATTTCCATGAGTACCCTAGTTTAGAATACTTTGTCATCTTTTGGTACTCATGTCGCATTTGTACTAGGTTTATGGGAGCCTTCTTAGTGTTTTTTCATGACAAATTGAACCTCATTATTGGTCTCTTTTTACTAGCTATCCCTTTTTATAAGTATCTCTGCCCTTATGTATTTTATTTAGGACTAGGTCTGACTCCTCAAAATAGACTTGAATTCTAAGTAAACTTGTTTGTTCAGGCTCATTAAGAATATGTGAATGGGCATCCACATTGGTGGTAGTTTATTGCTTTTTCAAACCATATGGAATAACACGAAAAAGGAACACTCTCTTTTCTTCAGAATTGAGAAGAGTATTCTTAGGTATAGGTTTATCACTTTTCCATATCTGAGGGACTAAACTTACAGAAAAAGAACCCTTGGTATGAGATTAGTTTTCTCTTTTTTGTGCTCTGGACCCAAACATGAAAAATATTTCGAGTGTACTTTATGTCTTTGTCATGCTCGTTGAACCCTAAATAACAAAGCATCGAGTTTACTATTGTAAGCCCCATTTCTCGTAATCAAATGGATCTTTTCGAGTGTTCTTTCATTCCTTTACACTCATAAAAATTAGGCTATATGCTGCTTTTGAAGGAGCATTGGGTAGGTGGTAATTTAACCTTTTTTGAACCTTCCTGACTAAGTAGGAAAAAGGTGCGCCTTACTTCTATGGAAGCTAAGAGAGTTCTTCTGTGGATTTTTTTATACTTTTTTGACCTCAGGAGACTAAATTGTATGAAAATGCACCCCCCTATATTCTTCTTCAGTGTTTTTAGACTCTCAAAATATGAAAATACCAACGAGCATGTACTAGTTTGGGCTCATAAAATCCACGAATAAGTAACTTTATCAAGCATTATTCTCTCCCCTCTTCAAGCTTGTCAAAAATGAAGAGAGACCTGAGTTGACTTTCCTGGAATCGTTAAAATTTAACAGGAAAGATAAGGAAGAAGTACTCTCTTTAGATTATAAACAGTGACAGCATGTCATCCTTGAACATAGCACTCTCTGAACTTTTCCATACTCATTTGTTCAGCTTACACTTTTAGCTTATATATTACTTCTATTTTCTTACTCCTCCACTTGTGCTTTATACATGGAAAATCTGATCATGTCTCCTACATGACAGATAAGTCTAGTTGTCCTATCTAGAAGTTACAAGCTGCCTCGAGCCATATCTGTGTCATGCTCACTCTTCAAGGATCTATCTCTTCATATGATTATTATCATGATTCCATCATTATCGTATCTCAGTATTACTTGTGTCTACCTTCCTGTATCCAGTTCCTAGTCACTATTGTGATCTATTGGAGGATCCATTTCCTTCCTCATCACAGTATGGTTTCTCATCAGTACTTTCTGAATATGAAGACCTATAGCTTTGATGATGGTACCTTAGGATTCAGTATCATTATTGGTGAACTCCTTTTCTTCAATTGTAGGTTTCACTCATTGTCTGACATTCTGTTGAGTTCTTTCCATGTTCGGCTTCAACACATCTATTCACATGGTAGGGATTGTACTGGTTCCCTATAACCTAATTTGTGCAAGATCATGTTATGTTCAATTACACAAATTTCAGATTTTGAAGACTCATCATTGTATATTTTGGCTTTGATCCACCTTTGTAATATACGTGGTCTTGTACCCATATCACATGATGTAACCAAATATTGTAAAGGAGATAGTGCTCCATTGAACATGGCATCCTGAGATGTAATTTTTTATATGACATTGATATGTATTTGCTTCAGGTACTTCCTTTGCTTCCTTGGACACTTGAATTCTCCAAGATTAAAAGATTGTATTGTATTTCGCCATCGCTTCCCTCTGACCTCACACATTAGGGGGCATCTGTTATCAACCAAAATGGCACTTCTCTGTTTGAGTATTGACATCCAATATGTTGGCACACAAAAAGAAAAATAGGATTGAAGACTGTTGATGTGAATGATTGTTGATAGATAATCTCCTGACCATCTCAATATATTTTTATTTGGAGATTAGGGTTGCACACACAAGTATTTGCATTGCAACCCGCATGTCACACCTGAGTGTTTGCATTGCAACCCGCGTGTACATTGAACACACGAGTTTCCTTAAAGCAAGGAGAATGTCACACACGCCTTTCCTATATTAATACTCACCTGTACCTTAATTTAATGTTAAAAAATATAAATCATGATTAGTCAAGATCAGTTGAGTCCCTAATCATAACTATCTCAACTGTCTCAACCATCCTAACCTTCGAAACCTCTCTATTTTCCCATGTATAAATCGAGGGCATGGGATGGGGATAATCAATCATTCTAAGAAGAGAAAAGTTATGCTGGTGGTATGCCTTCAGACATCTTGGAGTAGCAAAACTCAGTGTCCTCGGCTTGCAAAGGAGTCCTTGTTTCAGAAGCTGGGTTGTAATCTCACTATTCTTTTTTTTATTAATAACGAAAGTTATTCTTCCGATCTTTGTATGTTGCATTCTTGTATATGATGAATTATGAATAGTTTCAATTATTTTATTATGAATATGCATCTCATTAACCATTGATATATATACAAGATATTGCAGGAAGAATTTGTTCTTTACAGGTGAATTGGAGAAGCCCCAGAAGCTTTAAAAGAGACTGAAAGAGGAGAAGATAAAGCTTGGATCAATTGTCATAAAACAGGTATGCAAAGTTTCCTCCCTTTTCCTAATTCAATTTCTACATAAGCTAATTGTCTGCAAGTGTCTTAGTAAGTTGGTAACCCCATAGAACCTAGGTTACAAGGGTGCATTGTTTTGAACAATGAAATTTCAGAGGAAATATTCTTTAAGATTGAGAAATGGAATTGTGAAGACTCTGAAAAAATGTACTTATTTCTACAAAAAAATGCGTTTGGTTCATAATAAATGCTAGATTCCTTTAGTATACAAGATGAAAGAATTCCCAAATAAATATCAACATCTGAACTTCCTACAAGACAGGTTGCTTGAAGACAAACAATACATTCATAAGATGGAGATCATAAAGGAAGAAGATGTTAAAACTTGGCTTTCACAAGCCTCCTTTAGCAATCATCTCTTAGAAGATCTATACAAGTTGACTCCACCAAAAGTGAACAAAGTGGAGAGTGTTAAATTTTCATATGCTTAGCTAAGACATCAATATTTCATTTCATTTTCATGACAAAAGCATGTAAATAGGATCACTGAAAGATAGACAAGCACAACCATAAAAAAGGAACACAAATATTTATCCTGGGAAAACCCTAAAGGGAAAAACCCAGCAAAAGATTCCTCAATATAGATGCCCCAAAGAGATAAAAGATAAAACCAGCAAGGAGATCAAAGCCTGATCCTCCTCCTTCTCCAGCTACTTCTCTTCTCCACTAATGCGCTACACAAGTGAGAGTGTGTGTGTCACAAATGAGGAGCACTACACCTCTATTTATATTCATCTATTCACTTAAGTTAACTCATTTGACATGTAGGCTCGAGTTAAATCATGTAGGATCGAGTTACACATGTAGGCTCAAGTAACCACACTGGGGTGCTGATGACCCACCTTTACAATTAGAGGAGACTACCTCATGACTCTTATTAGTTCTTCCGATTAGGAGCATCGGGATACAATGTAATACAAGTGGTTCTCTCGGTAGGACCATCGGGGACCACAAAAAGATACATATAGAATATTCTTCGAAGTTACAATATTTCAACACTCCCCCTTAACAAGAAGGGTATTCTATAGAAACATCAACAACAACAAGAGTAGAGATAGGGGACATCATCAACATCAGTAGGGTAACACATCTATAAATCATTAGAAGCTTTTCAACATCATGTAGTCTTCATCTTCAATCTTCAGTCTTCATCATTAGCAACATCTTCAGTCTTTGATCAGCAACATCTTCAGCATTTTGATCTTTCAATTAGCAACAAAATCTTCAGCACTTGGACCTTTCGATCAGCAACATCTTCAGCACTTTGACTATTCGGTTGGCAACAACATCTTCAAAATTTGACCTTTCGATCAGCAACATCTTCAGCACTTTGATTGTTCAATCAGCAACAACATCTTCAGCATTGTGACCTTTCAATCAGCAACATCTTCAGCACTTTGACTTTTCGATCAGCAACAACATCTTCAGCATTTTGACCTTTCGATCAGCAGCAACATCATCATCATCATATTCTGATCTGTCGATCATAATCATCATCACATTTTGATCTTTCGATTAGAAACATTATCATCATACTCTGATATTTCGATCATAAACATTATCAACATAGAAACATCATCATCATACTTTGATCTTTCGATCATAAACATCATAATCATAGTGCATCATCATCATACTCTGATCTTTAGATCAGTACGTCATCATCATCATACTCTGATCTTTCGATCATTATGTCATCATCATCATACTCCGATCTTTTGATCAGTACGTCATCATCATACTCTAATCTTTCGATCAGTATGCCATCATACTTTGATCTTTCGATTAGTATGTCATCATCATACTATGATATTTCGATCAGTACGTCATCATACTCTGATCTTTCGATCAGTACGACATCATCATCATCAGCAACAACCTACAATCCACAACTAAAAGACAAAAAGTCTTTGGATCATTTTTGGACTTAAAGTCCAGGGATGATACAATCCCACCACATTCTCGACAACTGAAGTTACCGGATTGATTACGGGAGAATCGGTCCCTATCACTTTAGGACTAAGTCCAAGGACGATGCAATCCTACCACATTATCGAGGACCAAAGCCACTGGATTGATTACGGGAGAATCAGTCCCTATCACTTTAGGACTATGTCCAAGTATGATGCAATCCTACCACATTCTTGAGGACCGAAGCCACTGAATTGATTACGGGAGAATCAGTCCTTATCACTTTAGGACTATGTCCAAGGATGATGCAATCCTACCACATTATTGAGGACCGAAGCCACTGGATTTATTACGAGAGAATCAGTCCCTATCACTTTAGGACTATGTCCAAGGATGATGCAATCCTACCACATTCTCGAGGATTGAAGCCACCGGATTGATTATGGGAGAATCAGTCCCTATCACTTTAGGACTATGTCCAAGGATGATGCAATCCTACAACATTCTTGAGGACCGAAGCCACCAGATCTATTATGGACAGATGTCCCAGGATGATACAATCCCTCTTCATTCTCAAAGACTGAGGTCTTTGGATCACTTTAGGGCAAGTGCCCAAGGATGATACAATCCCGCCACATTCTTAAGGACTGAGGTCGCCGGATCTATTATGGACAGATGTCTTGGGATGATACAATCCCTCTTCATTCTCGAGGACCTAGGTCTCCAGATCACTTTAGGGAAAATGCCCAAGGATGATACAATCCCACTACAAGATCACTACTCCCCCTTTCGAGGAAGGTATTTCCGAACAACACCAAGCTTGTCTCGAAAGTGTTCGAACTCTACTCAAGGCAGAGGCTTCATCAGTACATCATCATCCAAACCATCATCATCTACATATTTAGTATGTGAATACTGAACTATCACCACTTATATCTCTAGTAGATGAATACTGAAAGGATCATCATCTATATCTTCAGTATAGAAATACTAAAAGCATCATCATCTCTATATTCAGTATAGAAATATAGAATCACCATCATCTGTATCTATAGTATGTAAATACTGAAATATCATCTATATCTTCAGTATGGGAATACTGAAATCATCATCATCTTTATCTTCAGTATGGGAATACTGAAATCATCATCATCTATATATTCAGTATGGGAATACTAAAACATCATCATCTCTATATTTAGTATAGAAATACTGAATCACCATCATCTGCATCTATAGTATCATCATCTGCATCTTATCTTGTATGTAGAAATACCAGATTTCTACATGTTACGTCTAAACACAGGGTTCTTTGTCATCACAAATATGGTTATCACATAGAATCATTGTAGTTTCCATCTTCAGGTCAAAGAGACCTGATATCAGCTTCTAAAGCCATATGGCTTCACAACTTAGTAGAGCAATCTACTATGTATTTTGCTTCAACCATGCTAAGAGAAACACTGGACTGTTTCCTGATAAACCATGAACT